>RJWK010017544.1:0-34236 GCA_004363435.1 Platanista minor | reverse complement strand
TTTTCCCCTCCGCCACCCGCAGTCTCCGCCCGCGAAGGGGCTTCTCAGTGTGTGGAAACCTTTCCTGCTTCACAGCTCCCTCCCACTGGTGCCGGTCCCGTCCCTATCCTCTGTCTCTGTTTTTAGGGTTTTTTGTTTGCCCTACCCAGGTAAGTGTGGAGTTTCTTGCCTTTTGGGAGGTCTGAGGTCTTCTGCCAGCTTTCAGTAGGTTTTCTGCAGGAGTTGTTCCACGTGTAGATATATTTCTGGTGTATCTGTGGGGAGGAAGGTAATCTCCGCGTCTTACTCTTCCGCCATCTTGTCTCTCGCCTAAATTAATGTTTTTAACGGTGTAAATCCACAAGAATAAATGGGAGAAGAGTCATCAGTATACCTGAGATTTATATACATTTTTGGAAAATGAATGGAGGGTTAGTAACTTACTAGACAGGACAGAGGAAGCTACCACATAGAAAGCACTGAGAAAGGTATTCAAATGAAAAGAGATTGATGTCACAGAACTTTGTAAAACTTTGGGAATTGGAAGCAACATGAACAATAAAGAGTGGTGATATGAGGTAGAACTAAAAATACTATGAGGTGGACATTTGAAGCAAGAATCAGAAACCCCAGTACTCCTGCCACAGTGCCATATATGGAATATTAGTCCCAGACACAAGACTGGAGATGCATTCTCTGGAGAAATTCAACAGAGAAGAGAAGACACAGGAATGTCATGTACTTTGGAAGATTAGATGAGCGCTGAAAATGGGATGAATTCAAAGTATACAAATGGAAAAAGTCGACCTCCTTCCCTGTCCCAGAAGTAGACCACATCTCCCTCCCAGAATACCGAAAGATTCTTCTCTGAAGAAGCTTAATAGTCCCAGAAAAAAGACCTCCAAATACTGACATGAAGTGACACATCCACTTTAGAGAACAGTCTGGCAGTTGCTTAAAAGGTTAAACATAGAATTTGCAATCCCACCCTTAGGTATCGACCCAAGAGAAATGAAAATGTATGTTTACTAAAAACACATACATGACTGTTCATAGCAGCACTGTTCACAATAGCCAAAAGATAGAAACAATCCAGTGTCTATCATGTGATGAAAGATAAATAAAATGTGGTATCTTCATACTGTGGCATATTATTTGGCAAAAAAAGGAATGTAATAGGGAGTGACTGCTAATGGGTAGTTTCTCGGGTGTGGGGGGGGGGGTGGAGGGCGGGGAATGAAATGTTCTCAGATTAAATTATGATAGTTGCACAACTCTGTTAAACTAAAAACCACTGAGCTGAATGCTTTAAATAGGTGTACTTTTCTGTATGCATACTTTACCTCAATACAACAGTTTAAAGTTTATAAAGAAGCAATCAGCCCCATTGAATGCTGGCGAGACATTATGTAAAACAAGGACTACAAAATGTCCATTGGACTTAGCAGCATGGAAGCCACTGGTGAAATTTGGTGAGTTCAATTTTAGTATAGAAGATGAAAGCCAGGTTGGAAAAAATTGAGAAATGGTGTGGTTATGGAAATGAAAGAATGTCTTAAGTGCTCTTAGTTATCTAGTAAACAGGAAAAGATTGAAGTTTCTAGAGTGGATAGTCAATACTAAAAGGTTCCTAAGAAGCACAAATGGAGTGATTAGCCTTGTCTAAGAGAAGGATCACTTCCTTCAGTGTAAAAGGAGGAAATGATAGGTGCTGAAAGACTTGTGACAAAGTGAGGACAGTTTCTCGTTAATGACCTCCTTTCTCTGATGTGGGAAGCAAGGCCATCTGTTTAACATAAATTGCGAGAAGGGGAGATGAAGAGATCAGAACAGCTGGATACAGAAATACAGTAGCTCTGTCAGAAAATGTTTAGCACCCATTTAAGGTTAGTGACTAGGAATCTATATTGGATCTGCTCTTTGTTTCTTTCTTGTTTCTTTGATTTCGTTTTATTTACACTAAGTTTCCCAACTATAATTCACAGAAAAGGCAGACATTTGGATTCATGCAGTATTATGATTTTGCCAGATTTAGGGGAGGGGACAAATATACAGGGGACATGTTTTTAAGAGCTTTGTTAAACGAGTGTTTGGAATGCTGGACCATGAAATTCAAGTTCAATGAGAGGTAAAGGGTTGGGAAGAAGGTAAGCTATTAATGGTCCCCCAGGACAGAGATTTGAGCTATCTTGTTCTTAGAGCAATGATTGTTTGAATTAATGGTTCGTTGAGACCAATGGGCAGAGATAGTGGGAACAGTTGAAAAAACAAGCTTGAGGGTAAGATGTGGGCATCAGGAAGTAGTAGGATGTTTGAATTCAGAAGAGATGCTGTTTAATTGGTCACAAGTTCCTGGATATAAAAAGAAAGACTTACTGAGAAAGTATTTGACCTGAGAGGTCAAAGAACTCAGTCAGAGTGTCGGTTGAGTGTCATTCATGTAATGTTGACATTAGCAGGGATGATGGTAACAGCTGAAGGAGAAGACTGAATCAAGTGTTATCATCAGTGATTGAGAGTGAATGGGTAAATAGATGTTACAGATGAAGAGATGAAGAGAGGTTGAAGGTGGTAGAGCAGATGACAGAATCCTCAGAGCACTGGGAGTTTAATGAGAGACAGGGAGAATAATGATCAAAAAGCAAAAATGGAAGCAGTGATGATCCAAATACTACCTCTTGGCCCTGAAATATATAGGGTATATTGAGTATTAACAATCTCACTGAGAAGGATGTAAGGGAAACATTGACCTCAGGAAAGAGCCAAGTTTCAGTTAAAATAGGAGATGGGAACTATAGAACGTAATAGGGATAGCAGTACTTTGGTAATTTATGATGAATTGGGGTAGAGAATACCCTTTGGGCATTGACTGATTGAAAAAGGAATGAGAGACATAGCTGACTTAGTCTCAAAAGACCTTGGACCTAACCTAAGTGCTCTTCAATAGCGGATGGGTTAACTAAATTAAGAGTGCTTCCAGGAGACAAAGTAATCTGAAATCATTAAAAATAATGTTATAAAAAATTGATATGGAAAAAATATTCCCAATATATTAAGCGAAAAAGTAGCTTACACAATCCATATGTATATTATCCTTTTTTATAAAAGGAGAGCAAGAAGAATAATTGGATGAGTAATACTTTCATACTGTTTGAAATATATTGTAATTTTTTAAAAGACTAGCTGTCCAAAGATCTAAAAAGCTGCCTATGGAGGAAGGTGCTAAAACTTGACCCATAGAACCATTCATTTTTTCAACAAATATTTAGCTCCTACCTTGGGTCAGATACCATTCTTGGCACTGGAGATAATAACATAAACAAAATAATGACCCTACTCTTGTAACTGTTGAAAGAGAAAAGCAAATAAGATCTGAGAGAAGAGTGTCCTAAGCAGAGGATTCAACACACGCACAGGCCCAGAGGTAGGAATCAAGCATTCCAGCAGGTTTTTGGCAACCCTGAGCAGCTGCGTTGATGGAGAGGAGTGGGATTTAGAGAAAAAAATGTAATAGTTCTGTTTTAGATAGTTTGAGATGCCTATCACACATCCAAGTGGAGCTATCAGGCAACAGTTGGGTGTATGAGTCTGGAGCTCGAGAGCGAGGTTGATGTTAGAGCTATACATTTAGGAGTCATTAACATATTGCTGTTATTAAAAGTCAAGAGAATGAATGGAATTACCTAAGACGTGAGAACTAAAGATTAATCCCTGGGACATTCCATCATTTAAAAGGTAAGAAAAGAAGAGGGTAATCGGGAGACGTCTACGGAAATCACCAAAGATGAAAACAGAGAGTGGGAAGGGAAAGCTTCTGCATCATGTTTAGCTTTTCATCCAGTGCAGCTTATGCACCGGACCTTGAAATTGTTTCATTTCAAGGTCTTGCCTGGGACTTAAGGGCAGGGTCAGCTACATAACTTACAAGACCAGTCAGTGCAAAATGAAAATCCCTTGTTCAAAAGGTAGGATGAAAAATGCAGTTAAAGGGACTAAACTACAAAGCATTTTCCTTTAAGAAGAAATTTATAAAATAACAGGTGATAAATGAGTAATATAAACCCGCAGATAGCAAAAAATATTTTTGATGTTATAATTTTATATAATATAATAAATAATAATACTTTAATAATGTGATAACTTGGTTGATCATAAGATTTTTCTGGTTCATGTTTTTTCAAATTCATGTATTAGATCATCAAAGTTTATACTTTTAGCAACTTTAAGTGATATACTTAAAAGAAGATTAGTTGCTCTTGGCGAACAAAAGATCACACATAAATTTTGGTAATTTTTAATTTTCAGAAAGATCTTTCTGCTGAGGCAACTGACACTGGAACTGTTAAGGGTATTTTATAAGCTGTGACATTCGGGTAGATTTCTGATAAATTATTTCAAAATATAAATAGTATATTTTGTGTATTATACAAATATAAATAGTATATTTTAGTATATCTAGAACTGATAGTCCTTATGGAACAATTTTTTTTAAAAGATTTAACTCTTCATACACATAGTTTTATGTATGTATATAAATTTAAATTTGTATAATGCCATTTTAGTGTTTTCTCTGGCATTTTCTGTAACTTGTAGAGGTCATATGAGAAACCGAAAGTCACCTAGTGGTTTGTAGGTAATTCAAAATACCTATTATGCTTTCTATTACTGTATCTTAAATTACAAAGAAAAAATTAATTTTAAAACTGTATTCCTCATTAATTGGTTCATTTGAAGCTGCATATTAAGACAATGTTCTTGGTGCTTCCCTAGTGGCGCATTGGTTGAGAGTCCACCTGCCGATGCAGGGGACATGGGTTCGTGCCCCCGTCCGGGAAGATCCCACATGCCACAGAGCGGCTGGGCCCCGTGAACCATGGCCGCTCAGCCTGTGCGTCCGGAGTCTGTGCTCCGCAACGGGAGAGGCCACAACAGTGAGAGGCCCGCGTACCGCAAAAAAAAAAACAATGTTCTTTTTCATCAAATGCAGCAATCTTTATATTTAATTTCTGTTTCTCAGCCTGTGGATATTTGCTTTGCAATGTTGCAGCAGTTTTTAAAACCAGAGATTCTAAACTCTTTGAAGATTTCTGATATCTCTTTGATATGCTATATTACAATGTCCGTGCGTATGCTTTTATTCTGTAATAATTTACTGCCGTTTATTGCCTAAACAGTAGCAGTTCTTATCCCAGTGCTCAGGCCAGAGAGCTAATATTTTTGCCTTGGGGATGAGCTCTGGGAAGATAGGCAAGCCAGCCTCCCATGACTGCCACCACCACTGCTGCTTCTGCCACCATCACCATCACTAATCTGGGGCCGTGCACCACCCCAGACTGCTTCTGGCATGAATGTGCATACCAAGCAGGCAGCCAACTGTTTGACATACACACTGTGCTGTGGGCCAGAACCCACATATACATGCCTGGCATATCTCCCCTGTTCACGCACATGCTCCCTTGTCCCGTCAGATTTTATTGTGTTGGCCAAAAAGTGCCTTTGGATTTTAAGTAAAGATAAAAGACACATTTTTCATTTTCACCAAGAACTTTATTGAACAATGTATTTACCCTTTTGTTCCATTACCTTCTGCCATTTTTCAGGCAACTTCATAATTCCATCTTCCTAAAACTTTTTATCTTTTTGAGCATAGAACTCTTCTTTTGAGCATAGAACCTCTTACAGTCTTCCAGGGAATTGAAATATTTTCCATTATGATGAATGAATCAGAACTTCCCAGCCAAGCTGTAGCAGTTTTTGCCTGGTCTTCAGAGAAACATGCAGTCTTGCCTTATCCTCATGGAAGATTATGCATCTTCTGTTGACTAATTCCGGACACTTTTTTGTCGAGTGCTGCTTTCAGCTGGTCTAAGTGGGAGCAGTACTTGTTGGAATCAATAGTTTGGATTTCCTGAAGGAGCTCATAATAGAGGACTCCCTTCCAATCTCACCATATACACAACATCACCTTCTTTGGGTGAAAACCGGTCTTTGTTGTGGTTGGTGGTGGTTCATTTCGTTTGAGTACTTATCACATGTTAATTTATACCAACTCATTAATTTAATCCTAACAGGATTTCTGTTGGTCCCTTACGCCTGACAAACTGAACTGAGAGACTGAATAACTTTCCCTAAGTCACAGAGCTTGCACGTGATAGAGCAGAGATTTCAGCCAAGTCTGTCTGGCTGCAAAGAAGTTGAGAGGCAGCATAGTGTCCTGTGTACAAGGGCTGGAAGCAAATGGCCTGGCTTCAAATCCTGACCCTGCCGTGTAGTGTCTTCTTCTTGCTAGACGAGTTACTTCTCTGAGCCTTGCTTTCTTCGTGTATATAATGGGGATCAGAGTACTACAGGACCTACCTCATAGGATTAAGTAGAGGGTTAAATGAAAGTGAGATACACGTAAAGCATTGAGAACAGTGCCTGATGCTTTAGTAAGCCTGAAATAAATGTTGCTACTAATATTGTTATTGTTATCATGATTACTTTGTCCACTCCACGGTCTGTCTTCACAGGTTAGAAAAGAATGTTCGTGGTCAGCAGAAAAGAAGAGCTTAGAGAGAGACCGACCGCAGAGCCCCTCTGGTGTTTACCTTCCCTAAAGTTCCCCTAGAAGGCCCTCCTGTGTATGATGTGATCTGTGATCTGATTCTTGCCCTGGGCAGCCCATCTCTGTGGGCTATTTGGATTTTAATGTTTTACTGATCTGATCATTTTCTGTCTGGGTTGTATGTGTTAACAGGTATGAGACATCTCTATTGGATTTGGTTCAATCTCTGAGTCCCAAGACTGCTTCCAAACCGCGGCCCCATCACTCCAGAGAAGCTGGGTCATGGCATCACGGTACTTGCCTACTCAGTCCTCTAAAATCAACCTGGAACAAGACCGGGGCAGGCAGGACCCCTGAAGACCTGGAGGAGGATCAAATTCTGGAAGATATCTTTTTCATTAGACACTGAAGCACATGCTGCAAAATTTCTGTCCGAAATGAGTGGGTGTTTTTATATACTGATCCAGGATTTTAAATTATTTGACTGCAACGTAATTGTGTCTCTCGTTTCACAGGGAGGGACCTGTCTCACTAGCATCCTGTTACGTGTCGAATATAGAAATCATTCTAACACCCCAGGGTGTTTCTGATCAGACCAATCAGTAGCTAACACATTAAGGATGGATGGGGGTGGAGGACAGTAGCTTTTCTATGTCAAGCAGAGATTAGAACATTAACACAGGACACTTTCTGCATGGCAGAGGCCTTTGCATACTCAGCCTCATTCAAGAGTGTTTCCTTCTCAATATTTTGCTGGAAAAGGTTGGCTCTCTTTTGTACACAAGGAAAACCTTTCCATTGAGAGATCCCTCTAGTTTAAACGTAGCCCCTTTGTTAACATAAGCAGTTTCAGAAAGATAGACCCTTTTACCTCTCCACCCCGTTTTCTTACCACCTACCTCTTTTCTAAGTCAGTCAGTTAATTCTGAGGTTAGATTTGGTGGTGCCCCTCCCATCACAAGCAGCACTGAGGGCCAATTGTGAGTCAGTCTCAGCAGTCATCAGCCTGGCCGCTGCCCACCCTATAACCAAAAGGGCTTAATGAGCTAGAGGGAGGCCCTCCCAACCCTTAGAAACCAGCATTAGATTACACACGCGAGTACTGCCCTAGGGGAGGCACTGGCCTGAAATGCTTGTCCTACGGTCGGCCATTTCCCAGGGTAAATAAAAGCACTCTCTCAGTATTTTTCCTTTTGCCCCAAGTGTCTGTTTTATTCGCCCTGGTGCACTTCGCATCGGCTGCTACAGGCCGACAGACTTCCCCTGGCCTCCCCTCTCTCCCCATGTGGAGTCAAGGCCCCAACTGAGCAGGCCTTGCACGTGCTCTGCTCAAGACCACTGTCGCATGGCCCCAAAGAACCACCTCCACTTGCCAGATAATGTTCCACCACCCCACGCAGAGTCTCCCCCTTTCTCCCACTGGGCCTCACAGAGAAAGCCTGTGGAGGAAGTATACTCGAAACGTACTCTCTCTGCTCTCCTGTTCGGCAGGGCTCTTGAGATGGGTCCCTCAGTTTACAGTGGGCTCTAGTGGCCTCTCAAGCTTATGGGCAGTATGATGAGCCTGGTAGAGCCAGTGAGTTTAAAACTTTCCAGTCATTGGAAGCCTGGGGAAGAAATGCATTACTTGATGACTTTATTTGGTGTGGAGCGTGTTGCTTTTTTCTCTCTTCCTTTCACCAACCCCTGGCCTGAACTGAGACTAATCCTGTCAGTCATTATTGGTAGCTAATGTCAGACCATGCAGGGCAGCCTGCACTTAGTGAGACTGCATGGCTCCCCTGAAATCTTTATCAAAACTAGATTATTTCAGCCTACAGAAGCCTTCTGGAGCAACTTCCTTGTCTGGGTAAATCCAAATCCCATTGTCTCTTCAGACTGAGGCCCTGTCACCTCTGCCCAACCTTCCTTCACTTGAGTCTTTTGGTTTTTTGGAGGAGAGAAGAATATAGCCTACCAATACCATATTCTTCATCTGAGGTAAATATCAGGTCAGGACAAACCAGTTTGTAGTCATTCAGTTGAAAGTTTGAAAATTATTGCAGATTACAATTTCCTCTTAAAGTTCACCCCTAAGAAAGTAACTGAATCAGTTTCATCCCATTCCAGAAGCCTTTGGAAAATAGAGCTTTCTTTGGTGTGGCCAAAAACTGGGTGAAAACAAACGGAGAGCCCTTGACCATTTTCTCAGTTAAAGTTAGGTTTCCAGAGCTATCTTTTCCTTGCCCCATGTGTCATGACCACCTTAAGTACACCCAGCTCCCTCGGATCATCCATAACCACACTTTCCTATTCTGGACACCAGTGTCCTTACTGCTTTCTGGAATAAGAGAATGCCAGAAAGACCAAGAAAAGGATTGTGATTTCTTCAAGAAGCTTGTTTGCCTTTAGAACAGTCATAAACAGGACCTAAACTAAAGGCTTTGGGGGGTCACAAGCCACAAAATGGAGTTTAATTGCTTCTTTACCTCTCCTGAATGAGCAATTTGGAAGAGCCAAGATGGATTTTCAGCAGAGCATCAATCAACCTATTTTTCATATGCCACATTCCCCACCCCTGCCAGTCGCCTTTCTCTATCCTGTAGGCATTTCCTGGTCATCAGGGCAATAGGATGTGAATTTGTGTCTAGTCTAACATCTTCATTATGAATTGAACAATATATGTTAACATTTTAATCTGTCTCACTTTGAGATCTATTTATATGTATGAAAAGGTTGTTGTAGAGCCTCGAGGCTTTTGTAGAGCCTAGGGGCTTGACCTAATTGCAGACTAACCTACCAAGGGAGAGGGCCTGGCACACAGGAATCTGCCTTTCCTCTCTGTTAAGCGCTCCCAACAGTGACTGGCTGTAATGCGCTTGCCCAGCCTCCAGCCATTTCCCCAAAGCAAGACTGGACACGTGTTGGCGATGCTGCAGGCAGTGCTACCACATTGCCTACCCTGCTGCCCATTGTCCTGGGAGAGAAAGACCAATCAGTGTTTACAAAACGGGGCAGGACAAACACTCTTGGAAGCTCCTTAAGTAGGGCCCAAAGTGCTTGATTTAGAAGACAAGAGTCAGTCAAGGAGAAGCTTTCTCTGACAGCTGCCCTTCCAGGAGGCACATTTGTGTGTACAAACCTGACCTCCATGGGGGGACTTGTCCAGAGCACCCCGAATGTCACGGGGAGGGAGGGGCTCTCTTCTCCCCCAGAGCCGTTCCTTCCACTTGGCACTGTTTTCAGCACCATTGTTCACATGAGAGATTTGCTGGTCAGAAACTCTGGGGAGGGGACAGGCCTAAAGGAACAGAGCTGGACGAAGTCTGATGTCATAGCCGATATCTCAGTGGCTATTTTCCCCATGTGGTTTTGATATTGAATTGTTCCTTGAACATCCCCCATCGGACAAGTGGAGTATAGCTTGAAAGCAAGAGAAGAGCCTCAGGTTATCAAAATGTCATTTCTCTTGGTATTCGTTAAAACAACAGGAACCTATGGTCAGTTGAAAGAAAGGAAGTAGTTTGCCACATCCTACAGGTTTTCCTGGCTGAGTCCAGTTCACTCCCATCACATGAACACCAAGCCTCCTCTAGGTTGTGTGGTCACTAGAATGGGAGGTTCCATCTGTGCACACCTCTGAGTCCCTTCTTTGTGCTTTTCCCCAAAACTGCTTAGCAAAGAAATGTCTCGGCACTTTGACAGAGGAAAAATAGTGCTGCCTAGTTGGCTTTCGGTGCTGGGAGAACATAGGCGAGGGCTTGGGTACCTGAAATGCCCAGTTCTGAGATCACCAAGACAGCCAGTTCTGTGGATTCAACCAAGACAGCCGGAGACCCTATCCTGCCCCCGCTCCCCCAATCATCCTGACACCTTCCCCTGAACCAGGAGGCTTTGCAGCTCCCCTCAGAGACAGAGGTGGCAAAGACAAAATCATCACTCAACTGGCTCCCAAGCTGAAAATGAGCTAAGTAATCGTTGCCTCGATTGTCATAAGATAACTCTTGAGTCTAGGAACAAAGCTAGAGATGAGTAGGGCGAGGGTGACACCCTGGTCCTCAGAGGAAGAATAACCTGGCAGCTAGAGAGACAGTTTCATAAATGAGTAGCCAGCTACACAGTTCCTCAGAGCTTCTCAGAGTTGCTATTCAAAGCAGATTGTCCCTGAGCCCCTTGGGCTCCATTGTTCCATTTAGAACTGGGACTTTCTACCCTCTCAGGCTTCAGCTCCATAGCTGTTCTCCCTCCCATCCACCTCCACCACGTGCGCGCTCAGAATTGAGTGAGCGCCCAGAAAACGCCCAGGGCCTTTTCTACCTCCACTCCTTACCCCCCGCCCCCATAATCCCATCACCTTCCAGAGTCACAGAATTCTGTGGCTGGATTGGACCTCAGAGCCCATAGAATCCATCACTTTCATTTCACAGGTGAAGAAAGTTCAGAGAAAGGTGAGCTCTCGCATCCTGTCAGTGGCCAGTCTGGCTGCCAAGCTGGTACCCTCCCCGCTGCAGGGCATCACTACCTTGACCTGGTGTTCCAAGATGAACATTTTTAAGAATCTCAACTAGGACTGAACATTCTACCACCATCTGTTAGAAGTGAGCTCCCACAAACCACTTGGGCCAAGGGGTTTGCAAAAATGCAGCATATCCATTCTTCAGGGGGGTTTTAGGTCAGTAACCCTCAAGTGCCACCGTCTGGAACTTCTTTCTGTTTGTGGAGGTGGAGGCCATGGGAAGGCTATCTCAAGAAATATCCCTGGGAAAAAGATAAAGTCTCTCCAGGTGGCATAATGGACATCACTGTCTTCTCTAAATAATAAAGGCTGTCACAGCCCTAGTTAAGACTTCTTCTGAAAAGACAGTGGCCAAAATGAGGGTGAGGCCCACCTTCAATTGGTAGGGGAGGTGGCTAGTAAAACCAGGAGGAATGACCTATATCATATGTTGCCAATGGGGCGACCACTTTGACCATGACTTGCCAGAACCCAAGGCTTGTCTTCCTCAGTGCTGTTGGCCAGTTGAGTGGCTCCCCTGGGCCCAGCATTGTGTTAGATGTTGTTGATCCCACTAAGGAAGAGGTTAACAGCACAAGCTGTGGAACTCAGTAGACCTTATACAAATCTCAGTTACACTGCTTCCTAGCTGAATAATCTTAGGCAATATATTAACCACACTAAACCTAAATTTCTTAATCTGTAAAATTGGGATGATAATGCATACATCATAGGATGGTTGTAAGGGTGAAATTCAGTGAAATAATGTATGTGAAGGGCCTAGGAATAGTACCTGGCACATACAAAGTGTTCCACTAATGGTAGCTATCATTATTATCATTTATGTCTCAGTTAACTTACAGAATAGATAGAAGACAAAGCTTCATACTTAAAATTTTTAACAATAATAAAACAAAAGCCATCACAGTATGTCTTCCAGCAACTGGTAGGAAGCTGTAAACACTATGGTTCCATAGAGCAAATTGCTGGGCTGAGTTTACTTAGGATTTGTGGGAGAAGGAGTAACAGGAGGGAGATTTGACCTAGGCTTTGGCAGAGTATCTAAGATGGCTGGAGAGTGGGGAGGGACTTGGGGGGTGGGAAAGTGCAGAAGTTGAGTGTTCATTGGCAAGAAAGCTCAAGACGTGTTTTGAAAGAATGGTGAGGAGATCACAGCTAGTAGGTGAGGTTCCAGAAGAGAAGGCATCGACCTACACTGAGAGAAATATGCTGGGCCCAAATTGTGAAGAATGTTAAATGTCAGGCAGTGGAGTTCCATCCTTCAAGCAACAAAAATCCATAAACTATTTTGGAATTACTTGTTTAGAAATATCTACCTTGCAGTAGTGTCAGGCTCTATCAGAGGGGATGGGATAAGGTTGGGAAGGAAACATCTACTGTGTGCCTACTAAGTGTTGAGCAAGGTCCATAGATAACCTTATTTCATTTAATCCACACAGCAACCCCAAAACATAGGTGGCAGTATCCCCCTGTTAGAGATAAGGAAACTGATCTTGGAGAGGTTAGGTGTTGGGCCTCAGCTGCTAAATGGCAGAGCTAGTAAGTGGCCTGGAGACTGGAGCTGTCTAGTTCCACAGCTGTGCTCTTTCTACTGTACAAGCCTTCCTCTAGCCTAAGCAGGTGGCACTTTAGGCAGAGACACCAATTTTTACGAAGCTATTGCCACAGGCCAGGTGAGGTGTTGAGAGATTGCCACCCCCATCCGTAGGACTGGATAGAAGGGTGTAGAGATGATGTGCCGCTACCATCAGGCTTGCTAATTAATACCTCCTCATAAGTGTGGACCTTGTGATGACCTACCCAAAGGAGAGTTAGGGGCTGCAGATCAGACAACCTAGGATCCACGTCGCATGCCCAGGACTGAGTTGGAAGGAAAGAACTCAAATGCATCACTTAGATCAGCCTTGCTTCAGTTGAGAATGTGCACCAAAAGTCAGATTGCCACTGACTGAAAAGATAAATAATAGAGCCTCGAGGAAGGAGTGATGAGCAGGGGATGCGGAAAGAAGTCAGAAATTGCTCCAGTGGAGCTCCCTTCACGGAAGCACTAGACAGGAGTGTTGATAAGGTGCTAAACCCCAGTAGTGTCAAAGGGGAAGATCTTCAAGGAAAGTAAGAAATGTCCAAGAACCCTCATACCCTGCTGGTGGGAATGTGAAATGGTACAGCTGCCTTGGAAAACAGTGTAATTTCCTCAAAAAGTTAAGCATAAAGTTACCATATGACCAGCAATTTCGCTCATAGGTGAATACCCAAGAGAAATATATGTCCACACAAAAACTTTTGCATGGATATTCATAGCAGCATTACTCATAATAACCAAAAGGGAGAAACAACCCAAATGTCTATTAGCTGATTAATGGATAAACAAAATGTGGCATATAGACACGGTGGAATATTTGGCAATAAAAAGGAATGAATTACGTCCTACAACATGAACGATGCTAAGTGAAAGAAGCCAGTTGCAAAAGACCGCACATGGTATGATTTCACTTATATGAAATGTCCAGATAGGCACATCTACAGGGACAGAGAGTCTATTAATGGTTGCCTAGGGCAGGGGTAAATAGGGGTAATGGAGGGTGACTGCTAAAGAGGATGGGGTTTCTCTTTGGGGTGATGACAATGTTCTAAAAATTGATTGTGGTGATGGTTGCATAACTGTGAATATACTAAAGACCACTGAACTGTACCCTTCAAACTGGTACATTGTATGGTACGTGAATTAGATCTCATAAAGCTATCACAAAAGAAGTGCCCGTGGGCATTGGTTGCTGGCCGGCCAAGGAGTGCTGGAGAGCCAAGAGCAAACACCTGATCACCATGGCTCTGAACTGGGCTTGGGTGAAGCCATTTTGCAAGGTGTTAGGGGAGAGTGAGTCCAGGACCGCTCATCTTAGAAATCAGCCTGTGAAAGGAAGGCGAGACCAGAATGGTTGATGGAAGTGAAAGTTCGGGCTGGCTACAGGGCACTTTTCCAACTTGGTTGGGGCCTCCCCTTGATTCCCAGCCTGGTCGCCACAGGGGTTAGCAGTAATCCGTGAGCAGTTTTCAAGATTTTAGGAAGACTGATGGAAACCTTACATGTCTGTGGAGAAAAGCTGCACAGGCCAACTGTAACATTACTTCTTTATGTTCAACTGGAAATCACTCTATCAAGTTGTGATAACCTCAGTTATTGGGGCGGGGGCAGTCACCTCTGATTCGTTGGCATATCTCTATGCACAACATGTTAATCTGTGCTTAATAAAAATGGGCAGATAAATCTATATATGCATTTCAGGAAACAGATTGTTTCCCAATGTGGGGTACATGGGGGCATCATCAAAGGGGCTCCTTGGAGATGCAAAAATCAGGGACTACTTTCAACAAACAAAGGGAAGAACAAAGCCATGGATAGATAGGAAGAAGTAGAGATTGGGGAACAAAAATAACGTCACTGTAGAGTGATGGCGTGGGAGGGACAGAATGAGCCGGGAAAGAAGGATGGAAAGCCAGACCCTGCACCAGAAAGGGAGGAATAAATACAGAACATCAGGCATGTGAGTAGAGGCCGATGGGTGCCAGGAAAGCATCAGAAATTCACAAAGCACTAACTGGGCACCAGACCCTGGGCTGGCCCTGTGTGTCTTACTCAATCCTTATGAGATGGGGCCTCTTTTCATACTTTAAAAAAAAATCATTTCATTATATGGGGTTTTTCTTGTGAGCCACCTCAAATCCTTTATGGAATGAGGCTAGGCATACATTGATGCACACCTAAAATTTGAGGGTGACATCTTTGGCACCAATAATGAAAGACTTAACCAAGGTCGTCTGCTAGACCATTCCAAATGAATGGAATTCAGACTCAGAAACGGGTTTGGGAGGGTCATTTCTCACTTCTTCCACTCTCCTACCCTCAGTCTCCAAGTAGCACCAAGTCCTCCTATTTCTCAGCCTGCCCACTGCCCTCTCTCTCTCTCTTTCTCTCTTTCTCTCTCTCTCTCTCTCTCTGTCTCTCTGTCTCTCTGTCTCTCTGCTGATGCTTCTCTAGTACAACAGTCTCTTCACTGGCCTTCCTGTCAGGTGGCCTGGATTCATCCTTCAGTATGTGACTTCGCCTCTCTCTGCCTCACTCTTATCTTTAAAGGGAGACCGTAACAGAACCTACCTCACAGGGTTACTGTGAAGGTTAAATGAACTCATGTGTGAAGAGTGCTCAGCAGAGAATAAATCAGCACTCAATATGGGTTACCTGTTATTACCATTCTCCAGAAAACTACCAGGGTCATCATTATGTCACACCCCGGCTTAACGTGTTAGATAGTTTCCTATTGCCCTTAAGAGAGAGCTTGGACTTCTGAGCGCAGTGCACAAGGCTTCACTGCAGTCTGGAGACCTCCAGCCCCTTTTTCCTGCTCTTTCTTTCTCTTGACTTCTGTCCTCCAACCACCATGAACTTCTCTTAGTTCCTGAAGGCACTGTAATGTTCGTTTCCTGACTGTCTTATGAGCTCTTTTAGCCCTTTGTGCATCCTTTATCCTTTTTTTTTTTTTTTTTTTTTTTGCGTTATGCGGGACTCTCACTGTTGTGGCCCCTCCCGTTGCGGAGCACAGGCTCCGGACGCGCAGGCTCAGCGGCCGTGGCCCACGGGCCCAGCCGCTCCGCGGCATGTGGGATCCTCCCGGACCGGGGCAAGAACCAGCGTCCCCTGCATCGGCAGGCGGACTCTCAACCACTGCGCCACCAGGGAAGCCCCCTCCTTTATCCTTTTGCACACAGCAACATTTACCGTGCTAGGTTACCTATATATCTGATTCCTCCTTTAGACTATACAGTCAGACTAAGTTGTCACTAACTCCCCAGAGCTTAGCACGGTTCCTGGCACATTGCAGGCTCTCATTCATTGTTTATCAGACAGATGGATAGGTAAGGTGCATGGGAGGAAGGGAGGGAGGGAGGGAAGAAATGAAACGGAGCTGTGTTTCCAAAGTCCAGCACTCTTGACACTATTCCAGGCAGCTTGCAACTCCCTCATGAGGAAGAGAGGACCGTGCTGAGAGGCCTAGGGGAGAGTGGGGCTTGGGACGCCTCCACTGCGTCCCCACACTGACTAGGCTTTTGTTTCCGAAACAAATCTGAGATTTGTAACTTCCCTGCCTAAAATCCAAGGACTCGGCAGTGCTTTCCAGCAAGGAGCACACCCCTGAGAGGGACGTCCCAGGCTCCTGGCGCCTGGCCCACATCACCGTCCTCCTCGCCTCGCTCCCTTCGCTCTTCTCGCCTTGCACTCGCATCTCCCGAAGGCGCGCCGCTCTTTCCTGCCTGCGTGGCTTTTGCAGGCCCGTCCTTTGGGGTGAATCTTCCCAGAGCCGGCTCCAGTGTCACCGCTGCCATGTTTTCCTCACCGCCCCCGTCCCCCCAGGCATCAGTATCAACTCCTCTCTGGGCTCCAACAATACCTTCTGTGACAGCCCACCTCAAACTGTGCTGTACTGTTCTGTGCACTGTTTGTCCTCCCTATTAGAATGTTATGTGTCTAAATACAGCATGTATTGACCTTGGAATCAACCCAGCCTTACCACTTGTGAGCTGTGTACATTTAAGCAAGTTACTCATACCCACTAAGCCTCAGATATAATAACTTAGAAAATTATTGGCAAAAATGGAGATGATACCTTACAAGTTTGGGGCCTGGCATGCTAACCTAGCCCTGGAAACTAGCCCAGAAGAAAGCCAGAATGATGAGGCCAAAGTGTCCGTGAAAGTAGGGCAGCCAGGGCGGCCAGTGGGGCCAGAGGAGGCTCTGAGAGGGGCTCCTTGGAACAGGAGGAACCAGAGGCCCAGGAGGGAAGCGCAGGCCTGCGTTTGTGAGGAGTTGAAGAGGTGATTGGCCAGAAGACCAGGCCCCGTCTGAGGTCTGGACAGCGTGTGGCGCTGGCCTCTCCCGCCCCCTCCTCCGCAGCCGACAGCTGGCGGCCTTGGCGGGCGCCGCGCTGGCACCGGCACGCAGACCACGACCCACGGCCTGACGGCTGCGGGGATGCCCAGGGCCCGCTGTCCTTCACCTGTGCAGCAGTTATAAACTTTGGTTTTCCCCCTCTTTGTCCCTCTCTTCCCAATACTTGAGCCACTTTAAGCTCTGCGGTGGGCTTGTCTGGTGCTGAGAGGAGGGGCTGCGGGAAGGGGAGTTTGCTCTCCTGCCTCTTGTGGCTGCCGGTTGAGACAGGACGAGCTTCAGCCCCAGTGGGTGGTGCCTGCCCTCCCGGCTGGAAGTGATTTAAGCTTGCTGGATTTATATAACACTGAGGAGTGGTAAACTGTGTAAATTTGCTATGTTTTCCAGGGACGGTTATTTATGGAGGGGCATTTTTAACTCAAGTGCAGGAGTGTTAAATCATTATAATAAATTCATGCTATTCAGACTTTCTTACATTGTAATAAATTTTTTCTGAGCATGAATGAGGAGATCCATGATTCCTCTAATACACCATTGTGTATTTCTTCTCAAAATGACACAGCTTACTATATCAACTTGGAGAATAATAGAAGATTTACTGAGTTGGAGAAAAAAGAAAGTTGAGTAGCAGTCAGTCTGAGAAGGGACTTGACAGCGTGACCCCCAAGCAGAGCTTCTCCCCGCCTCTCTGCTTTTGCTCCTCACCCGACAGGAGGGGCAGCACATGCGGCCACAGCTCAGGAGGGCCTGGCTAGGGGCGCCTCTCTGAAATCTGCCAGCTGAGCCTTTGAACGGAGAAATGCGGCCAGGGACTCCAGCGGCCTTCTGTTCTGTCCTGTCCTGTCCTGTCCAGGGGGAGGTGTTAGAGTGGGGCTCTATTAGAAATGAAAACTCTCTCTCCCCATGATGTGAAATCCCTTCCAAAAGCATCAGTCTGGCTAGAGAGCTGCCCTGCGTACAGCCCTCTCTCATTACCTGTCTCACCTCCCTCCTCACTTGGATGCTTAGCTGGACCAGAGGATTCATAGTTTTCATCAGATTCTCAAAGGAATCTGTAATCCAAAGAGTTCAAGAATCACTGGTCTTCAGGAAACTCTGAAGCATCTTGGGACTGTCCACTAGGTACAAGGCAAAGTCCAGTGATGTGGTTCCTGCCCTCCAGCAGCACCCAGGAACTGTGTCGAGCTGCAATTAAAGTGCCCAGAAGTCGGTGCAGCCCCAGAGGCCTGAACGGCAACCCCTAGGAGGGGGACTTAAATCAGAATTTCCTGGAAGATAAGATATTGTTGCTGCGCCAGGGCAGGAAGGAAGGTGCCCCAGACCGAGGAACACTGTGTCAAAGGCATGGAGACGGGGACCCCAAGGTAAGTGAGCTCATTGCTAGGCCTAGTGTTTAAACTTGGAGAGCAGCAGGGCCCAGTGGAAAGAGAACTGTGTAGATTCCGTTACTCAGCAACAGTTTCCAGTTTACCTAGTGCTCCGTCAAAGGCTGAGGTTCAAGGCCTTGCTGTGCCACCGTAGCTGTGTGACATGTGCTGGTCCCTTCACCAGTGCAAACTCAGTGCCTCTACCTGCAAAATGTAGGGCAGCACACTCGTGCACAGCTGCCTCGCAGACTCCATGGGGATGCGGCAAAAGGATGCTCAGGCATCTGCTGAGTAAACAACTGCGAAGCACTTTCTACATATCGGGTGCTTTTGTCATTTATCTGAAGGCTGGCAAGGGGCAGCGGGCTCCTCCGGAGCACGGAGAACAGCGGGTTCCATGGCAGCCAGGCAAACCTAGGCCGCCCAGCCCCTCACCGTCTCGCTTACCTGCCGCAGGTCCCCACCTCACTGATGCTCCCAGCAGCCCCCTCCTTGGTCTCCAACAGGGCAGCCCACGGCACACCTGCCTGTTTCAGAATACTGTTTACCTCCGTCTCTCCGCTCAGCCTGGGCTGCCTTCCTGGGAGTCGGGACTGTGCTCTCCTCGCCTCATACCCTATGCAGCCACCTCTGCTTCCACAGCCCTGACTCTCCAGAACCCAGCCTTCAGGGCTGTCTGGAGCAGACAGAGTCAAGAGCTGTTCCAGAGCGGGGGCCCTGGGGCTACGTACCTTCTGCCCGCCTCCATAAGGACGCCTGTGAGCGGCTCGCAGCCCTTCCGTCTCCGCCCGTCTCCCCTCTCCACCTCTAATATTTCCAAATCTGTCCCGACTCCCTTCAGAACTGATGATGATGTTGTTTTCTTGTTTTGCTAGTCAGGCTGCTCCTGGGGATGAGGGTGGGAATAGGCACCCCCAGGAGCCAGGGCTGGCTAGTGTTTTCTCAGTGGTCCACAGGCAGAAGCCACAGTGGCCCCATCAGGCAGCCCATGACACCAGCTGCTCATGTCCATGTCGGAGGGCTTCTCCTTTCAGATCCCCAGGACGTTTCCAGGGGAAGAAGGGGTGGGAGGGGCGCTGGTCCCTGGAGCACCCAGTCCAGACGGCTGACAGCTCTCCCCAGGCTGACCCAGCTAATGCTCAAACTGGCCACATTTTTTTTTTCCAGACGTTTAGTTTTGAAGTCAGACCTACAGAAAAGTTTTAGAAATAATACAAGGAACTCCTGTACACCCTCCACCCGTATTCCCCAGTGTTAACATTTTAACTCATTTGCTTCATCACTCGCTCTTTCTCACACGTATATAAACGAACACACATATTATTACTTTTCTTCTGAAATATTTGAGAGTAAACTGCAGACATAATACTCTTCTTTTTCCAAATAATTCAGCATGTATTTCCTAAAAACAAGGACATTCTCTTGCACACCCACAGGACCATGATTGAAATCAGTAAATGAACATTAATAGAGCACTAGTATCTAATCTACAGACCATATTTAAATTTTTCCAGCTTTCGTTTTTAACTTTTTAATTTCCTTCCCTCAAATATCCTTTTTGACAAAAGAAATATAAAATCTAGCCAGGATCTAATCTACGATCGTAAATTGCATTAGTCGTCAAAATGGCTATCGTCAAAAAATCCACAAACAATAAATGCTGGAAAGGGTGTGGAGAGAAGGGAGCCCTCCTACACTGTTGGTGGGAGTGTAAGTTGGTACAGCCAGTATGGAGAACTAAAAATAGAGCTACCATACGACCCTGTAATCCCACTCCTGGGCATATATCCAGAGAAAACCATAATTCAAAAGGATACATACACCCCACTGTTCATTGCAGCACTGTTTACAATAGCCAAGACTTGGAAGCAACCTAAATGTCCGTTGACAGAGGAATGAATAAAGAAGATGTGGTACATATATACAATGGAATATTACTCAGCCATAAAAAAAGAATGAAATAATGCCATTTGTAGCAACATGGATGGACCTAGAGATTGGCATACTGAGCGAAGTAAGTCAGAAAGAGAAACGTCGTATACTATCACTTATATGCGGAATCTAAAAAGAAATGATACAAATGAACGTACTTACAAAACAGAAACGGACTCGCAGACTTAGAGAATGAACTTATGGTTACCGAGGGGGAAGGGGGGGAAGGGAAGGGATAGTTACAGGGAGTTTGGGATTGACATGTACACACTGCTATATTTAAAAAGGATAACCAACAAGGACCTACTGTATAGCACAGGGAACTCTGCTCAGTGGTATGTGGCAGCTTGGATGGGAGGGGAGTCTGGGGGAGAATGGATACATGTATACGTATGGCTGAGTGGCTTTGCCGTACACCTGAAACTATCACATTGTTAATCAACTATACTCCAATATAAAATAAAAACTTAAAGAAAAAAAGTTGTATTTCGTCGTCATGTCTCTTTAGATGAGTACAAACCACTTATTTTGTAGGATGTTCCCCAATTTGAGTTTGTTTGTTTTCTTATGGCCAAATTCAGCTATGCATTTTCAGCAAGAATAGGTAAGGTTGTGTCCTTCTCAGTAATTATACCAGGAGGCCCATGATAGCTATTTCCTTCATTCCAGGTGATATTAACTTTGATCACCAGGTTAAAGTGATGTCTGCCAGGTTACTCCACTGTAAAATCACTACCTTTCCCTGTGTAATTTATAAGTATCTTGTGTGTGTGTCAGGAGGGGGTAACTTGAGACTATGTGAATACCATGTCTCATCTACCTTTGACCCACGAGTTTCAGCATGCATTGAGGATGACTGGGCACATTCCATTTAAATCCTTAGTCTTCTGCTGTGTTCCCACTGCCCTCTTTGACCATCCCAGCACTAGGAGACAGGTTGGAAAAGGAGACAATGCTTATCCTCAGGGCCTTCAGCTAGGAGGGAGCTACACACTCAGAGCAACGGAGAACAGTGCGAACAAGGGCCCAGTGAAGTGGTCCCCACTCTGAGGGCAGCAGGAAGTCAGAAAATAGGTGCTCAGTTTGAGTTGGAGCCCCCCTGGAGCAGATGGACCCTGAACTAAGGGCAGGAGAATTTGAATGGTCAGAAACTTGGAAAAACGGGAGAGTCTGTGTCCTAAGCCATCTTTGAGGGCCCCAATAGGACCCTCAACCCGGGAGGACCCTTGTCATCCCAGGAGCTCCCCCGGTACGGAGAAGACCAGGCTTTCTTCTGATTTTTGGTCCGAGTTTGGGCAAGGTAGGGCAGAGGGGCCTTGCCGAGAGGGTGCGGGCGCTGGGTGCTTCAGAAGGGGCTCACGAGACGCAGTCTCCCCACGCTGCACCTCTTCTCGTTCACTCAGCAAACATCATCGGGCATCGACTCTGTGCCGGGCACTGAGTTCGGTGCTAAAAGTACAAAATGCTCTCAAGTAGTTCTTGATTAAAGAGGAAGCCTCAAGCCCAGAGGCCGCTCCAGGTCACCCAGCACTCGGGACAAGGTAGCAAGTGTCATCTGCCCAGTCGAGAGTGGAACAGAGTGGTGGGTAAAACACGGCTCATCCAGGTGACTCTCATCTCGAGAGCTCGACCGAGGGCATTCGGGGCATCGCCCCTCTGCCCTCCCTCTTCTCCCTCCTGGCACTTAGCAGAGAGCTCCGGGGACGTGGGAGCTGCGCCGAATCCTTGACACCCAGGACACCTCACTTTGCAGAGGAGGAAACTGAGGCACCGAGGTCTGAGGCTTTCCAGGCCAGTCCCGACTCCACTCTCCTGTCCTGCAGTTAGGCTGGGCGTCTTTCTTTGGGGCTTGGAAATATAGTCAGTAAAAGGCTTCCAAGTGAAGGGTTCTTAACACTTGTGCCTTGGAAAGGTAGCCCCCTCCAAAGTAATACAGTGATCCCAAGCAAGGAACCTCCTACCGGGGACCAGCGTTCAAACCCCAGCTCTGCCAAACCATGTGACCTCCAGTACATCACTAAGCCCGCCTGTAAAACAGGGTCAAGGCTTCTCTTTTTTTTTTCTTTTTTAAACATCTTTATTGGGGTATAACTGCTTTACAATGGTGTGTTAGTTTCTGCTTTATAACAAAGTGAATCAGTTATACATATACGTATGTCCCCACATCCTTTCCCTCTTGCATCTCCCTCCCTCCCACCCTCCCTATCCCACCCCTCTAGGTGGCCACACAGCGCCGAGCTGATCTCCCTGTGCTACGCGGCTGCTTCCCACGAGCTATCTGATTTACATTTGGTAGTGTACATGTGTCCGTGCCACTCTCTCACTTCGTCCCAGCTTACCCTTCCCCCTCCCCATGTCCTCAAGTCCATTCTCCATGTCTGCGTCTTTATTCCTGTCCTGCCCCTAGGTTCTTCATGACTTTTTTTTTTTTTTTTTTAGATTCCATATATATGTGTTAGCATACGGTATTTGTTTTTCTCTTTCTGACTTCACTCTGTAGGACAGACTCTAGGTCCATCCACCTCACTACAAATAACTCAATTTCGTTTCCCTTTATGGCTGAGTAATATTCCATTGTATACATGTGCCACATCTTCTTTATCCACTCATCTGTCGATGGACACTTAACGTTGCTTCCATGTCCTGGATATTGCAAATAGAGCTGCAGTGAACATTGTGGTACATGACTCTTTTTGAATTATGGTTTTCTCAGGGTATATGCCCAGTAGTGGGATTGCTGGGTCCTATGGTAGTTCTACTTTTAGTTTTGGGTCAAGCCTTCTTGGGAGGGTTAACTGGAATGGTGTCGGTGAAGTAGCCAGGACACTGCCTGGGCAATCAGTAATGGAGTCTTTTTAGACAAGGCCCTGTGTCTTCCCCAGCATATTCCCCACCTACCTGAGACATCTTGCAGTTCTTCAGGTCTGGGGTCCTTTGTTCCTCCATGTTCCCCTCCCTTGGGGTTTGTTTAACCCCCCGCGCACCCTCCAACACTCGGCCCAAGAGTCTCCTCCTCCCCAGTCTGGGCTACTGGGCTTCCCTCCTCGGGGCTACCCTGGGGACCCCTGCACAATTTACCACGTCGTCCTGCAGCTGTCTTCTACCTGTCAGGGAACCCCATGGGAGGGGTGTGTGCAGCTGATTTTGCAGTGTGACTTGGGGCAAGTTACTTACCTTCCCCAAGCCTCTGATTGGCCATCTGGCAGCACCCTGCAGGATGGCTCCCGGGAGTAGAGAGCTCACCCACAACACACTCGGCCTTGTGCCCAGAAGGCAGCTGCGTGTGTACGTCTTCATCACCCCACCCCCCGATCCTCACCACCCAGCTGGCACTTGGTATGTGCACTTGGTTGAGCAGGTGTGGAAACATATACACCCCCATCCCAAGATGATTTTCATTAAAAAAGCAGAACTAATTGAGGCCCAAGTCTCACCCAAAGAAAAAGGTCTAACCACGGGATCCCAGGCCCTGAGCAGGGCTGGAGTGCAGTGGGGCAGGGGTGTGGGTCTGTCTGGTGGCCCTCATGTTAGTTCCCAGGAGCTGCCTGTGCAGAGTGAAAATGCCCCATGGTAGCCTTGCTTCCGAATCCCCTCTTCAGGGAGCGGAAGGGAGACAGGCTGACAGCACCTGGCTGCGCTGGATTTCCTGCCACCCGCATGCCCATGGCTCCCAGAGCCAGGCCCCAGGAGGGGGTAGGGAGAGAAGGGCAACAGCAAAGATGATTCATGTGGAGATTTTGGAGACGAGAGGAATCTTCATGCCTCAGTTAGTGGAGTGTGGGGCATTCAGGATTGGCTACAATTTCCCCTTGAGTTTTAGCGATGGAGAACGAGTTTGCACGGATCTTAACAACGTGCTTGTAGTTTTTTCCAGAGTTTACCGTGCTGGGGAAAATCGAGCTAACACAGCTCAAAAGGGTTTTGAACTTCCGGTAGCTGCATAAAATGTTAACAAATTCTCCATCTATTTCAATTTAATTTCCTCTCCTTGTTCATAATAGGAGCTTAGCCGGGTCTTTTTTCTCTCTCCCTCCACGCGCGCTCCCTCTGTCCCCACCAACAGGCGGGGAGGGTCACGTTCAGTAACCTGCACTCCCTCACCTTTAAGAGCTCCGGGCCAGGAGAGGAGGGGCGAAAAGGACAGCTGCCTCAGTCAGCAGAGGCGATGCCACTCCCTAAAGGTAGACTTGATATTATTGAGGAAAAAAAAGTGAGGATGAGGGAAAGGAGATGGGAGACACAAGAGAAGGGCTGGAGGGGAGCGACTGTGCAGAGAATTTACAACTGAGGGCGACGAGGTGCTGACATTAAGAGCACAGCTCTGCAGACAGACCTGGGCTGGAACCCTGATGCTGGGTCATCTTGGCCAGGACTTAACCTCTCGGAGCCTGTTGCCTCATCTGTCAAATAGGGATGATAACACCAACCTCAGAGAATTAGACGAGATTATAATTAAGCAGCTCTTAGTGTCTAGCTCAGGGCCAGCACCCCGGCAATGACAGCTCCACCGGGCCTCAAAGGGAAGCACCCAGCTGATTAGTGTGGACTGGAAAGGCCCCAGGTCCTCTACTCAGCCAGGGGGTCCTCAGCAGCCCCAGGCCTGGGCTCATCTCCTGGGAATCCCACGGGCCAGCTTTGGGCCTGGGCATGGCACTGCCTGGCTCTGGGTCTCCCCCCCGAAAGTGAGGGTGATAGCTGAGTTCCTGGTAACACTGGCTGCCTCTGGAGACAGGAACGGGCGGCTGGATTCAGGGGTGGGAAGAAGACTTTTCATTACATGCTTTTTCATATTTTTTTGAATTTTGAAATATATCAATATGTTTGTTACCTATTCCAAAAAATAGATAACACTTTTTTTTTTTTTTTTGGCTGCGTTGGGTCTTCTTCGATGCTGCGCGTGGGCTCTCTCTAGTTGTGGCGAGCGGGTGCCACTCTTTGTTGCGGTGCGCGGGCTTCTCATTGCGGTGGCTTCTCTTGTTGCAGAGCACAGGCTCGGTAGTTGTGGCGCACGGGCTTAGTTGCTCCGCAGCATGTGGGATCTTCCCGGACCAGGGCTCGAACCCGTGTCCCCTGCATTGGTAGGCGGCTTCTTAACCACTGCGCCACCAGAGAAGCCCCCCCAAAATAGACAGCACTTTTTAAACGCAAAGACCAAACTAATTTGCAGCGTGAGGCCATATGAACCGGGAGAGGATGGCTGCAGACAACGACAGCCACAGTGGTGTGGGGAAAAGAAAGGGAAGGGGCAGAGGAGCATCCGTGAATCGGGGTCCCTGGGAAGGAGTGTGAGCCGCAAGAGACAGAGCTGTGTGCACCCCAGCATGACAGGCATTCTCTGGGAGTGTCACGGGCTGACTGAACTCAAGAGAAAACGACTGAAAGTGGTCTGGTGTCAAGTTCAAGCTCGTTCCGGTTGGGACGTGAATTGTCAGGGGAATGGAACTAAGGAAAGGGAAGGAAGGAGGGATCAGAGCCTGACCTACTCGTTCTGAGTTATCTGCACTATTAAGGAGTTTACAACTCAGAGGACCCTTGGGATGTGGTCTGGCTGTGTCTGTCTCTGTTTACTCCTCACAACTCTTGGGGGCGGGGTGTATTATCCCCTTTTTAGAGATAGGGAAATTGAGGCTCAAGGAGGTTAGGTCATTTTCCAAAGTGACACAGAAGGTATATGCATCCCTGACGTCAAAGCCCATGCCTTTTTCACTCTGATACACAGTCTCCAACCCTCCTCCTGGTCTGGGCAAATCCTGGTTAGATGTCCACAGAGGGTGCAAGCAGGGATGGAGACATGCAGAGGCCCCTGAAGAGATGAGGAGCTAGGCCAGCATGAGGGAAGAGAAGTTGCGGTGATAAGGAGGGGCCTGGGGTGATGGCTGTCCACTAACCAGGCCCCGGGGCATCTGGGAGAGTTGAAGACCAGAGACTGATGGGGGAAGGAGAGATCTGCAGCAGAGAAAGGAAACCAGAAAGAAAAAACTTATACTTGCAAATAGTTATCTGAGGGGAAGGGAGAGTGTTGGCTATCCACTTATTCCAAATGTGCTATTACTTTGAAAGCATTTCCCGGGGCTTCCCTGGTGGCGCTGTGGTGGAGAGTCCGCCTGCCGATGCAGAGGACACGGGTTCGTGCCCCGGTCCGGGAAGATCCCACGTGCCGCGGAGCGGCTGGGCCCGTGAGCCATGGCCGCTGAGCCTGCGCGTCCGGAGCCTGTGCTCCGCAACGGGAGAGGCCACAGCAGTGAGAGGCCCGCGTACCGCAAAAAAATAAAAAGCTTTTCTCGAACGCCTAGCTCTTCGGAACATGCTTTCAGTTGTCTGCAGTTTGTTATTTCCTTCCTTCCTTAACTCATTCATTCCTGCAGGCAATGAATCAACATGGACCGAATACCCGACTGCCTGGAGTGAATAGTCTATTGAAGGTGGGATGTCAGTGGTGGCTAATAATACTTGTTTAGGGGCGGATACCATTTTGGGAGAGAGACAGATGGCACGCACAACCAAGTCTGATGCTGTCACCTTGGGTGGGGCTGGGCCCCTGAGCTCACTGCCCAGATGTTGCTTACCCACCTTACCCAGGGGAGAAATGTCCATTTGGCTTTAACCAGGTGTAATTCAAACACTGACCCTGCAGACCCCGTGCCAGGAGGAGCTGCGTATTTGCCCACCCCAGGGGCGGCAGAACTTGGAAGGTGGATATTGGACTTGGAGGCACTCGTGTGGGTGGGAGAGCTCTGGGACATTCTGTGTCCAGGAGAGGGTGGGATCGAGCTCAGAAACACTTTTCTCACATGAACATCAAACAGAAAGGAGGGGGAAAGGGAGAGAAAGAAAGGGAAAAGCAAGAGAGAAGATATGAGTACAAAGGGGTGGATGAAGAGAGGAAAGTCTTTTGAAAGTGCTGCCGGAACAGAGGCTGGAGGGAGGCCTGGGCTCACACCAGGTGCCAGTGCCCACCCATGGATGAGGCTGGGAGAGGCCACAAAGCCCCGCCAATTGCCACAGCAAAGATGCAGCTGCCCGACAGGCCAGAGCCAGCCTGAACACATCAATGCAGCATCGAAACTGTTGCGGGGAAACTGAGGTATCTACCAATGAAATGACTTGATAACTTCAAAATAATTCATGAGTTGATGGACATTAAAGTTAAGTGGCGTGCGCACAGGAGTTTGTTTTGCAAGTACCTCTACTTTCCATTATGCTTGAAATAAAAGGTTTATAATAATAAATAAAAAGTCTTTTAAAAATAGGGGAGGGACTTCCCTGGTGGTCCAGTGGTTAAGACTCCACGCTTCCAGTGCAGGGGGAATGGGTTTGATCCCTGTTCAGGGAACGAAGATCCCACATGCCACGCGGTGTGGCCAAAAGATTAAAGAAAAAAAAGTTTTTTTTTAATTTTAAAAAATTAAAAAGAAATAAATAAAAATAGGGGAGCTATGAAGGAATCAAACACTGCAGGTAGAACATATCCGGCCCTCCATATCCACAGATGAAGAAACCACGGTTACGGAGGCTCGACTGTACTGTGCCATTTTGAGCATCTAGAGATTTCGGTATCTGTGGGGGTCCTGGAACGAATCCCCTGCAGATTCCAAGGGATGGCTGTACTAGCAGAGAAATAGAAGCCATAGAATATAAGCAGAAATTAATCAGGATTGTGTCTTGGGTTATCTTAAATAACATTGCAAACCAGGGGTTCTTAACCAGGGGATGATGGATGAGCTGCGGGATCCCTGCACTCCCTGTAATCGTGTGCAAAGTGACCTGAGAGTTTTCAGCAACTTTTCAAGGAACCTATGACTTTCCCCCCAGAGGCTAATAAATTACATTCTCTCTTAAACGCGCTGTGCATACATTAGTCACTTGGTGCGTGGTTTTAAATAGAAGGTTTCTTTTATAGAACTGGCGGATTCACATCTGGGCCTCGTGTTTTCATCTCTCAGTCAGCCGTGCCTGGAGCAGAGCAAAAGTGGCCAACCCCTTGCACAGCCCAGCTCCTTGGGGGGCAGCTCCCTGGGCCCCTACTGCCCCTGAGCCGGAGCGATGGAGGTGGCAGGAGGGCTGTGCCAGAGAGAAGCACAGTGGGCAAGTGGTGACAAAGGCACAGGGGAGGTCTGGGGAGGCCCGTGAGGCTCCCTGGGGTCTGAGAGAGCGACAGGACGCAGTATGGTTGAGGCTGTCATCCTCTGGCAGACTCAGTGCCTTTCGGCGGTAAATGTCCAACAGAAACCATGGTTTTGAATAGTCTGAGGCTCAAAACCCAGAGAACTCCTTAGAAAACACCTTTCTGTTCCTCACAGCGTAGCATAACCCCCAGTGTGACAACCACCCCTGGCAGTGAATTCCTCCAAGAAGTCCAGCCCCTCACAAGCTCCCCAGAACTGGTGGGTTAAGTGTGGGTTATTTTCACATACTTATGAGGGAAGATCTCATCTTGGAACTGTCTCCAAGTCTGAAGCCAAGACTTGACGGCTTGCCCCAGGTCCTGATGCATAAAGGTCTTTTCTCCCCAGGCTAACAATTCCACAGGCTAGTGTGGGAAACATGGGATTGGGCCTTGGCCCTGGGAAGCGAGATGGGAGGAGAGGATAGAAGCAGGGTCCGGGTGCTGCTCTGTAGCTGGGGCTCTGCGTGCTGCTCTCCACCTCTCTTCCTACAGAGAGGACAGGTGGGGCTGAGCCATTCCCCACTTCCTCACGGGAGGGCACAGACAGACAGACAACACCCGGGTGTCCTAGGACTCTCGTCTTTTCCCCGCCCCACTACAAGGGTTTTCCAACATGGAAAACCCTTGGTGGAAACTGCCCATTCCTAGACCGAGCTGCAAGGCTGAAGGCTGGGGCAGGGGGGACGAGATGGAATCGAAAAAAAGGGCTGTCCTAGGACAGAGTCTGATGAAGGCTTGAGGCTGGTGTGCGTGTCTGGGTTCCCACCTCAGGAGGACCTGTTCCCTCCTCTGCACCTCCCCTCCTCCAAGCCCTGTTTCACATTCTTCCTCCTTTGGAACCCTCCCCCTGACCTCCCCCCTATACCGTCCTCTCAAACCTGCTGTGGCATTCAGGGTTTGGACATCTCCCTATCTCTGTCTCTGCGTCACGATACAGAGATGGCGGCACCCCAAGCTCCTCTCAGCAGAACCCCGCCTCTGAGGATCATCTAGAACTCTCGGTCTTGTCCACCCAGGCACACTGTCAATGCAGTGGGAAGTGCGGGATCAAGGGCAAAGTGCTGCGTGGCAAGTCTGGGGCTGTGCCCTCACCTTCCTTTACTGCGGGCTCTGCCTCCATTGCCTGCTGCCCCTGGTGCTCGCAGCACTTCGTCCCCACCCCAGCTCCAGTCTGGTGGCTTGCTTTTCCCCCTGTCGGGGAGCAAAGGGGGACTTCTTGTTAGGTTTGGGCACTGTGGCCATCCCTGCCCAGGAACCTAGGGATGGGCTTGCAGTGGAGACCTTCAGAGGCACCACCGGTCGAGAGAGATTTTTCTAGAGGCTCCAGGTAGCAGACAGATTCCACGGAGGGAAGGACCAAAGCTGCTTCCAGTGGGCCAGCCCTAGGCCCCAGAGGCACAGCTGGCCAGATTCCATGAACAACAGACCACCACGGATAAGGCTTTTTTTTTTTTTTTTAAACTGTGCTTTATTTAGGGCTAAGCTGGAGAAAGCGTCATCCAATAGTTACAGAAGGTTACAAGGAGTTTTAGGGAGTCGAGTGTGAAAAGAGCAGTTGTACTGAACTGCAGCTGTTTTGTTTTTTTCGTTTTTTTTTTTTTTTTTTTACAACATCTGGACATCCTAAAAGGAGCCAAGAAAAAGAAAAAGAAAAATTTAAAAATAATAATTACCCAACAAAATAGAAAGAAAGGAAAGGCAGAAGGCCTGAGAGGAACCAGATAGATGTTCTTCTAAAGCAAAAAAGAAAAAAACATGGTAGGTCCGAGGGCCCCTCAGCCTCCAGATGAACAGGACACCAGTGAGGAGGGCGTCAAGGCGGAAAGCCAAAGCAAGTCTTCCCAACGGTGCAAATAAATTATAATAAATATGTTATACTTTAAAATATATGTGTTCTTAAATAATTCAGTGTTTTTTTCTGATTCTGAGTTTTTTTAAGCAATGTCTTTTTTAACTGCTCTAAAGTCATTTACCAAAGATAAATATCGTGCTTTCATTAAATAGTTTTCCTTGTTTTTTTTTCTCTATCATTACAATTAAAAGTCCTACAAAATATGCAAATTTATTTACAGAAAAACAGAGCCGGCATCATTTAAACATCCCTGTTTTTCAAAATTCCTTGTAAACAGTTTCAGAAATTCTTCAAAGATTGTTTTTTTTTTTTTTTCTCTCTCTTGTTTAAGGTTTTTGTGTGTGTGTGTGTTGCTTAGTTGTTTTAAGATGAAAGTTCCCAGGTCTCCCTTGCCCGGAAAGTCTCTGGAGCAAGCATGGAAGGCGAGTGAAGCAGAGGTGTTGAGGGCTTGCGGAGAGCGGGCGAGCACGCGCAGCTCCCGGAGCGAAGCGAGGCGAGGGCAGAGGCGGCGGCGGCGGCGGGCCTTCCTGACAGAGGCGCGGCCTCCACCGGAGGTGGGCAGCCAGGGGCCCACAGGTCTGGGCGGGTCCGGCCTGGCCCTCAGGGTCAATGGCGTCCAACAGCACTCGCGGGGAGAAGGGATTGATGCTCAGTCTAAACTCTACAAAAGTACAGTCCTACAACATCTGGGATTTTAGCAGTAACGCTAACTTCTATAGGTTTTTTTTTTTTTTTTTTTTTTTTTGCTTTCCTCTAATTTTTCTTCTATTATATAGGTATTTTAAACTTCTCCTTTTTAAAATTCTGTACAACTATTATGATTTTAAGAGGGGGAAGAGTTAGAAGCATTTACAGACTTTTCACAACAATTATCTTGCCTCGTCAGTCCCTTTTTTTCCCCTCCTTTTCTCACACTTCACGGTTAATGAGTTTTCATATTTTGTTACTTTCCCCGAATATCCACCAATTTGTTCATCCTGACAGCTCCATCCAGACATATAATACAGAAAACCATAGGAAAGTGTCATAGACTTGAATGACGGTAATCAAAGCGCCTCTCAAAGTATCAAAGAACTATTATCTTGCTGTTTTAAAAGCATTGAAGCATTCTTTTTCTTTTTTTTTTGTTTTTCTGCGTTTTTTTGTTTTTTTTTGTTTTTTTTTAATTACATTTTTCATAGAATCGCTCTAAGCTGTTTCAAGGAACAGCCATGAGGCAGGAAGGAGGTTCTCCTCCATTCCCCCTCTATTTGACCTAGAGCTACACATCTGCAATAAAAAGTTTGGTCCTTTGGTCCCTAAATAGCTAAAGGAATGACAGATAAAGATGATCAGTGGCGGCCTCCCAGCCGCCCCCCTGGGGACCAGGCCCCACCAGACACACCGCTTGCCCCAGCCTGCCTCAGGCGCCCATGGGCTGGAAAAGCCCCAGGGATCGGGAAGCAGCGGCCCTTCCCAGTTCCCAGCCCTGCAGCCTCCCCACCTTGTCTCAAGTTATTTTGTTTTAAAGTTGCCTTTTTTTTTTTCTCGTTTTTCTTCATCTTCTTCTTCTTTATGTCATATATATTTTTCCCCCAAACACGTGCCCTCTGAACTCCACAGACGCTATACTTTCCTTGAAGAAATGTGACAGTCACAGAGAGTGTCTGGAGTCTTCAGCTTGATTGATATTGGCTGATATGTCAAAGGTGTCATCCAACAGTTCTCATTTATAAATATATAGAGAGAGAGGTTTGTTTTTTAATGTAGCCCGTTCAGCATCCTGCCCTAAAATGAAGAAAATCAGGGCTGATTAAGCCACGAGAGGAAACACAAAATGCATCCAAACACCAAAAGGAACCTGCCTCAGGGGTTAGGGCGGGAGCTCTGGGGGATAGCGGGAGAGGGGGAAGAGACCAGTATGAGAATTAGTCATGATCATGATACATAAAAAAGAAATCGACTCTTCTATTCAGAGTAAGAAACCATTGGGAGGTCTAGTGGTGATGGTTGTAGCTGAGGTTTGGTTGTTGGAAGAGGGTTTTTGATTTGGGTTCCTTTAGAGTTCTGGATTGGGGGACGGCTAGATCTAAGGGAAGAATTTGGGACTGTGGGATATGAATTCATCATTAAACCGATCTCTAAGGGATCTAGCCCAGATACAATATGTATACAGAAGCCTAGCAAACAAGATAGCAAAAGTCTAGCACCCCGGCCCACTCCCCACCAAGATCTGTGATGTGAATTTTGCAGAATTCTTGCCCAGTTTCCAAGCCAACCACCTCTTTCCCAAGGTCACTATTTGCGAGGCTGCGTATATATATGTATATCTGGATATATGTGTAGCATATATTCACCTGCACATATGTGGATATACATGGATATGTGTGTATGTATATGCATAGATACACACATACACACACACACACACACATAATATTTTTCTCATACATGCCAGGGAATTTAGAGGAAATTCAGCACTTCGAGGAAGTGGATGGGGAGAACCTAAAAGAAGTTAGAAAGGATTTAATCATCAAAGTTAAATTAACTCAGACAATTCTTGATTTTGTTTTGAATGGTGGCTTTTTGGTGTTTTGTTTTGCATTGCAAAGAAAAAAAATCATGATCCGACTAGAATCAGAAGGAAAATGCTTAATCATTGAGAATTAACAAATGAGACTCGTCTCCATTCTAGCAAGCAGCTTCCACTTATACATGGGGGTGACTGGTTACATCAAGAGAGTTAGAACTGCAAAGCCCCCAGTTGAGGGGACAACGTCATGCGTATATCAATCCATGCTGGCAGGTTTTTCACACTGTTGATTCAACAAACAGCAAACCGTACACAGCAATCTAAACAATTACAACACCAAATAAAATAATAATAAAATTAAAAAACACTTGTCAAGGACCCTTTTTCAGTTGTAAACAAAAAGGTGCATTTTGCTTTTGTTAGTACTGTTTTTTCCAAACCGACCAAAAAGCCCTCCCAACTCCCAGGCCCCCACCTCCCTCCCCACATTTAATTTAGCAGAAGTGGCTACAATACAAACCTTACAATTGCTACCGGGCTCTCTCTCAGAGGCCCCGGGCTTTGAACTCTAGTTTTTTGGTTTAGAATTTTTTTTTTTTTTTTTTTAATCATTCTGTTACTGTAGAGATTTTGTTTTTTTTTTTTTTTCTTTTTGTTTTTCCTTTTGAAGTGAGATTTAAAATAGCCTAACTGGAAAAAGACCAGACCTAAGGAAAGTGTCAATTGAAAAAGGCCCCCAAATTTCTAGAAAAAAATAAAATCACAATATTTTCAAGTGCAAGTAAATCAACCACGCATAGATACTTTTAAGATGTTTTCCTCATTTTTAAGAAAAAAAAATTAATGGTTTGCACAGTTAAATGATCCCATGTCCGATAATTCGGGAATTCATCTTTATTTTTACTATTTTTTTGTTCTTTTGTTTTTTTTCTCTATGTGACATCTAGAGAAGCATAAAAAACGCTGAACAAGAAAAACCAAACAACAGAAAGTAAAACCACTGCAAGCACCAAGAACGAAACGAAAATGAGCACAGCAAAAAAGATTGTGGCAGCACAAAAGTCAAGAAAATGCACGTGTGATCATGACTGGCCAATCATCAACTGATACAACATCCAAGAAAAACGCTCCAATCACAGCACCTCCACGAAACTTGACGGCAATTGTCATGCAACCGATTCTTAGCCTTGTTACATGACGCCATCATGTCACACTGTGAACTTTGAGTTGATTTGAACTTACGGATGGGGGACTGTTTTCTCCACTCTCATGTGATTACGTGAACTTTATTCCTAGCTCAGCGCGAGACTGTGGTGGATTTGACTGGCCCTGGTTGGGTTGTTGGAATTTGATTGAATGACAAAAGAAGAAAAGATTTATATATATATTTATATATGTAGAGAGAGAGAGAAAGAGAGAGAGGACAAGAGAGTGTGGGCAAGGG
>RJWK010017543.1:0-34237 GCA_004363435.1 Platanista minor | reverse complement strand
AAAAAAAAAAAAAAAAAAAAATTATATATATATAACAGCTCATGCAGCTTAATATTAAACAAACAAACAACCCAATCAAAAAATGGGCAGAAGACCTAAATAGACATTTCTACAAAGAAGACATACAGATGGCCAGGAAACACATGAAAAGCTGCTCAACATCACTAATTATTAGAGAAATGCAAGTCAAAACCACAATGAGGTATCACCTCACACCAGTTAGAATGGGCATCATCAGAAAATCAACAAACAACAAACGCTGGAGAGGGTGTGGAGTCAAGGGAGCCCTCTTGCACTGTTGGTGAGAACATAAATTTATACAGCCACTATGGAGAACAGTATGGATGCTCCTTAAAATATTAAAAATAGAATTACCATATGATCCAGCAATCCCACTACTGGGTATATACCCAGAGAAAACCATAATTCAAAAAGACAAATGCACCCCAATATTCATTGCAGCACTATTTATAATAGCCAGGTCATGGAAGCAACCTAAATGCCCATTGAGAGATGAATGGATAAAGAAGTTGTGGTACATATATACAATGGAATATAACTCAGCCATAAAAAGAAACTAAATTGAGTCATTTGTTGAGACATGGATGGATATAGAGACTGTCATACAGAGTGAAGTAAGTTAGAAAGAGAAAAACAAATATCGTATATTAATGCATGTAGGCAGAATCTAGAAAAATGGTACAGGTGAACCAGTTTTCAGGGCAGAAGTTGAGACACAGATGTAGAAAACAAACGTATGGACACCAAGCAGGGAAAACTGCAGTCATTTGGGGATGGTGGTGTGCTGAATTGGGTGACTGGGATTGACATGTATACACTGATGTGTATAAAATTGATGACTAATAAGAACCTGCAGCATAAAAAACAAACAAATAAAAAATTAAATACAAAGAAAAAATATTCAAAGCAGAAAAAGGAAAGCAACAAATAACATAGAAGGGAATCCCAATAAGGTTAACAGATGATCTTTAAGCAGAAACTCTGCAAGCCAGAAGGGATTGGCAGGACCTATTTAAAATGATGAAAGGGAAAAACCTACAACCAAGATTACTCTATCCAGCAAGGATCTCATTCAGATTCGACAGAGAAATTAAAACCTTTACAGACAAGCAAAAGCTAAGAGAATTCAGCACCACCAAACCAGCTCTACAACAAATGCTAAAGGAACTCCTCTAGGCAGGAAATACAAGAGAAGGAAAAGACCTACAATAATAAACCCAAAACAATTAAGAAAATTATAAGACGAACATTCATATAGATAATTACCTTAAATATAAATGGATTAAATGCTCCAACCAAAATAGATAGACTGGCTGAATGGATACAAAAACAAGCCCTGTATATATGCTGTCTACAAGAGCCCACTTCAGACCTAGGGACACATACAGACTGAAAGTGAAGGGATGGAAAAAGATACTCCATGCAAATGGAAATCAGAAGAAAGCTGGAGTAGCAATTCTCATATCACACAAAATAAACTTTAAAATAAGACTATTACAAGAGACAAAGAAGGACACTACATAATGATCAAGGGATCAATCCATGAAGATTTAACAATTGTAAATATCTATGCACCCCACATAGGAGTACTTCAATACATAAGGCAAATGCTAACAGCCATAAAAGGGGAAATCAACAGTAACACAATCATAGTAGGGGACTTTAACACTCCACTTTCACCAATGGACAGATCATTCAAAATGAAAATAAATAAGGAAACACAAGCTTTAAATGAAACGTTAAACAAGATGGACTTAACGGATATTTATAGGACATTCCATCCAAAAACAGCAGAATGCACTTTCTTCTCAAGTGCTCATGGAACATTCTCCAGAATAGATCATATCTTGGGTACCAAATCAAGCCTTGGTAAATTTAAGAAAATTGAAATCTTATCAAGTATCTTTTCTGACCACAACATGTTGAGACTAGATATCAATTACAGGAAAAAAAACTGTAAAAAAATCGAAACACATGGAGGCAAAACAATATGCTAGTAAGTAACCAAGACATCACTGAAGAAATCAAAGAGGAAATAAAAAAATACCTAGAAACAAATTGCAATGAAAACACGATAGCTCAAAACCTATGGGGTACAGCAAAAGCAGTTCTAAGAGGGAAGTTTATAGCAATACAATCCTACCTCAAGAAACAAGAAAAATCCCTAGTAAACAACCTAACCTTACACCTAAAGCAATTAGATATAGAAAAACAAAAAACACACATAATTAGAAGAAGGAAAGAAATCATAAAGATCAGATCAGAAATAAATGAAAAAGAAATGAAGTAAACAATAACAAAGATGAAGAAAACTAAAAGATGGTTCTTTGAGAAGATAAACAAAATTGATAAACCATTAGCCAGACTCATCAAGAAAAAAGGGAGAAGGCTCAAATCAATAGAATTAGAAATGAAAAAGGAGAAATAACAACTGACACTGCAGAAATACAAATGATCATGAGAGATTACTACAAGCAACCGTATGCCAATAAAATGGACAACCTGGAAGAAAGGGACACATTCTTAGAAAAGCACAACCTTCTGAGACTGAACCAGGAAGAAATAGAAAATATAAACAGACCAATCACAAGCACTGAAATTGAGACTGCGATTAAAAATCTTCCAACAAACAAAATCCCAGGACAAGAGGGCTTCACAGGTGAATTCTATCAAACATTTAAAGAAGAGCTAACACCTATCCTTTTCAAACTCTTCCAAAATACAGCAGAGGGAGGAACACTCCCAAACTCATTCTACGATGTGACCATCACCGTGATACCAAAACCAGACAAAGATGTTACAAAAAAGGAAAGTACAGGCCAATATCACTAATGAACATAGATGCAAAAATCCTCAACAAAATACTAGCAAACAGAATCCAGCAGTACATGAAAAGGATCATACACTATGATCAAGTGGGGTTTATCCGAGGAATGCAAGGATTCTTCAATGTAGGCAAATCAATCAATGTGATACACCATATTAACAAACTGAAGGGTGAGAACCATGTGATCTTTTCAATAGATGCAGAAAAAGCTTTTGACAAAATTCAACACCCATTTCTGATAACAACTCTCCAGAAAGTAGGCATAGAGGGAACTTACCTCAACAAAATAATGGGCATATATGACAGACCCACAGCCAACATCGTTCTCAATGGTGAAAAAAAAAATTTCCAAAATATCAGAAACAAGACAAAATTGCCCACCCTCACCACTAGTATTCAACACAGTTTTGAACGTTTTAACCACAGCAATCAGAGAAGAAAAAGAAATAAAAGGAATCCAAATTGGAAAAGGAGAAGTAAAGCTGTCACTGTTTGCAGATGACATGACACTATACATAGAGAATCCTAAAGATGCTACCTGTAAACTACTAGAGCTAATTAATGAATCTGGTAAAGTAGCAGGATACAAAATTAATGCACAGAAATCTCTGGCATTCCTATACACTAATGATGAAAATTCTGAAAGGAAATTAAGGAAACACTCCCATTTACCATTTCAACAAAAAGAATTAAATACCTATGAATAAACCTACCTAAGGAGAAAAAAGACCTGTATGCAAAAAATTATAAGACACTGATGAAAGAAATTAAAGATGATACAAACAGATGGAGAAATATACCATGTTCTTGGATTGGAAGAGTCAACATTGTGAAAATGACTCTACTACCCAAAGCAATCTACAGATTCAAGGCAATCCCTATGAAATTAACAATAGTATTTTTCACAGAACTAGAACAAAAAAATTCACAGTTTGTATGGAAACACAAAAGACCCCGAATAGACAAAGCAATCTTGAGAAAGAAAAACAGAATTGGAGGAATCAGGCTACTGGACTTCAGACAATACTGCAAAGCTACAATAATCAAGACAGTATGGTACTGGCACAAAAACAGAAATATAGATCAATGGAGCAGGATAGAAAGCCCAGAGATAAACCCACACACATATGGTCAGCATATCTTTGAAAAAGGAGGCATGAATATACGATGGAGAAAAGACAGCTTCTTCAATAAATGGTGCTGGGAAAACTGGACAGCTACGTGTAAAAGGATGAAATTAGAACACTCCCTAACACCACACACAAAAATAAACTCAAAATGGATTAAAGACTTAAATGTAAGGTCAGACACTATAAAACTCTTAGAGGAAAACATAGGCAGAGCACTCTATGACATAAATCACAGCAAGATCCTTTTTGACCCACCTCCTAGAGAAATGGAAATAAAAACAAAAATAAACAAATGGGACCTAATGAAACTTCAAAGCTTTTGCACAGCAAAGGAAACCATAAACAATACCAAAAGACAACACTCAGAATGGGAGAAAATATTTGCAAATGAAGCAGCTGACAAAGGATTAATCTCCAGAATATACAAGCAGCTCATGCATCTCCATATCAAAAAAACAAACAACCCAATCCAAAAATGGGCATAAGACCTGAATAGACATTTCTGCAAAGATGATATACAGATTGCCAAGAAACACATGAAAGGATGCTCAACATCACTAATCATCAGAGAAAAACAAATCAAAACTGCAATATGGTATCACCTCACGCTGGTCAGAATGTCCATCATCTAAAAATCTACAAATAATAATTGCTGGAAAAGGGGTGGAGAAAAGGGAACCTTCTTGCACTGTTGTTGGGGATGCAAATTGATACAGCCACTATGGAGAACAGTCTGGACATTCCTTAAAAATCTAAAAATAGACCTACTATACAACCCAGCAATCCCATCCCTAGGCATATACCCTGAGAAAACCATAATTCAAAAATAGTCATGTACCACAATGTTCTTTGAAGCAGTATTTACAATAGCTAGAACATGGAACAACCTAAGTGTCCATCAACAGATGAATGGATAAAGAAGATGTGGCACATATATACAATGGATTATTACTCAGCCATAAAAGGAAGCAAAATTGTTTTTTGTAGTGAGGTGGATGGACCTAGAGTCTGTCATACAGTGTGAAGTAAGTCAGAAAGAGAAAAACAAATACCGTATGCGGACACATGTATATACAATCTAAAAAAAATGGTTCTGAGGAATCTACGGGCAGGGCAAGAATAAGGACACAGATGTAGAGATTGGACTTGAGGACACGGTGAGGGCAAAGGGTAAGCTGAGACGAAGTGAGAGAGTGGCATTGACCTAAATACACTACCAAATGTAAAATAGATGGCTAGTGGGAAGCAGCTGCATAGCACAGGTAGGTCAGCTCAGGGCTTTGTGACCACCAAGAGGAGTGAGATAGGGAGAGTGGGAGGGAGATACAAGAGGGAGAGGATATGGGGATATATATATACCAATAGCTGATTCACTTTGTTATACAACGGCAAGTAACACAACAATGTAAAGTAATTATACTCCAATAAAGACGTTAAAAAAAAATGTGTAGAGTGCTCTCTGTAGAAATTTCACCTGAAAACAGCACTTGACTTTGATGCCTATACTCCAATGACTAGAACTCAGTCCTACTGCCACACTGAACTGCAAGAGTGGCTGAGAAATGTTGTCTAGTTGGATTTTGAGTGGTTTTTGGTGACTATCAAGCTGGCTCTTCCATGGGGAGACACTGTTAATATCCCATTTTGCAGATGAGAAAACTGAGAAAAATCACTTGACTAAATTCATGGAACTTGTAAGTGACATAACCAGATTCAGGTCTGTCTGACTCTGTCCAGTAAAACTCTCTGTGATGGTGGAAGATTCTGTACCTGTGATGTTCAAGAGAGTAACTCACTGCCCATATGTGGCCAAAGTCATCCTTGCCCACACTCTCCTCTCTTTCTCTTCAGGAAGCCTTCCTATTTTCCCTCATCCCATGCTGGTAACACATTCCTTCTTCTCCAATAAACACCATCCCAGGGGAAAATTTCACCCCTTCATGTGTCAAACCTCCACTGCTCATGGGAGTCCTCCTCTGCCAAGTTCCAAAAGGGGAGTAATGGGTGTCCTGAAAATGAGGTTAAAAGTAGGTACTGCCATGCAGAAATAATCTTTTCATCAGTGAGAATCAAGTCTGATTTCCTCAATATCTAAGAAGAGAGAACACCTTATCAAAGCAAGTGCTATGTTTTTTTCCCCAGGAAACATATAATCTAGTCTTACATTAAAAAAGAACTTTTCAAGTTAGTGCTTGATGGGTATACATTTTCAGTGGGGAAGATGGGAAAGTTCCAGATGTGGATGGTGGTGATGGGTGCACAGCAATGTGAATGTACTTAGTACCACAGAGCTGTGCACTTAAAATGGTTAAAAGTAGATTTTATGTTATGTATCTTTTTTCCGCACACACAAAATGTGTGTGAATCCTCTTCCTGTTGATGTGACTTTGAACTTGCCCCTCGTGGAACACGTGCTTGGAGTTACTGTACTAAGGAGCGTTTGAGTGCTGCCCATACCTGGCAAACCTCATCTAGGATGGCTCTTGCTGTCACTGCAGCCTGGGATGAGGGTGTGGCAGCTCTGCAGATGCCCGGACTGCTCCCTCTCCCTCTCAGAAAACCTTGTGGGGTACATGGGAGGTCCTTCATTGAACCGTTATGAGTGAAAAGCATAGAAGAGTTGGCATGATCTGGTACAACTGTTTTGTGGGGAAAATGGTCAACCTCTGTCTGGTCAAGCTCTGTCTGATTAACTCTAAAAAGATTTTTGAAGAAATTACCTTTGGAAAATATTTTGAAATTCTGAACTAAGAGAACCAAATAAACACTAATCAGTGCCCTGGTGAGATCTCTCGTGTAAAGTGAAGAAGGAGCCGTGTTGTCTTCCAAGGTGGACATTTTCCTGCTACAGAGAACATCTATTCCAATAAATCGTGATTTATTGCTGTGAGGAGAAGCAATTTCCTCACATTATTTAACTCTTCTATACCTGCATCTGCACTGAAAATTAAGACAGCTAACCAGCTCCTGGGAAGATGCTTGGGGAGAACTAGGCAGCTGGACCAAGTTGCTGAATGATGATGGGGAGGGAATGTTCTATGAAAAGTATGAGGATGATCTGTGCATCCTTGAGGCATAATTCAACCCGATGGGGCTCCCTGTCCTGTCTGAATAATGCTGTGTGTTGGCAACATGGACATTCTCTTATGCCGGTTGCTCTTGTTTGCTTGTGTGTTTGTGTTTATTTAGGTCACTTTTCATCGTTCATTGCACCACTTTGTTAACGTTGAAGCTGAAAATGTTGCCTCAAGATCTCAATTTTCATTTTTGCGATTTTGGAAATGTTTTGAAATGTAACCTTGTCATTGGGAAGGTTTTCACAAATTGGGTTGACATCCCGAGAGGCCATTGTACTGAGTCCATTTCTGTAGGACATTCAGCTACTCTCCAACATTTTAAACATTAAAGAGGAATGTAGGTTTTTTGAAAAAAGTATTGCAAGCTGCAGCCATCCTGGGCATTTCTTGTGGAAAGTCTTTTCAATAGAATTTTCAAATAAAACATTAAGAGAGCTCTCTCTTAGGAAGAAGGACAGCTTTTATAGAGTTCTTGAGGCCAAGAGAAATGACCCTTTCTTAGGTGCTGGGCAGAACAGTCCCACAGGCCCTCCTCCTCAGGAGCTGGAGGAGGTGTCAGCATCTTTTCATGGCCACAGTGCTCATGAAACCCCAGCTGCTATAAGGTGCTCAGACTTCCAAAAAGGGTTGGGAAAAGCCAAGATTTTGTCCTGGGGACCACATGAAACCACTGTCAGGGGAGAACAGACTGACTGACATTATAAGAAATAAAGTATTTTTCCCCTGGGAGCATGTGAGGACCTTCATTCCTGTGATCTTAAACTCATGACAGAGGATGCAGATGCCTTTGAGCCATCTCAATAAGGAGAAGAAAGCTAGAATGATCATTACCCTGGCCTCTATCCAATGAGTTAGAAACAAGTGAGATGCCTCCTTGTGTTGCCTACCGTGGCTGCTCAGCTAGACAGCTCCAGCCCAGGCCCTGTCCACCAGTTGTGGTCTCCAGCTTCTTTGCTTAGACAGCCACTCACACTTGATGGGTCCTGGAAAAAGTGACTCATGTAAGAGTCAGATGCATACATCAGGAGGCCAATATATGAATTTATTAAAATTTTAATATAATGTATTTAATAAAAACCATAAGCATGCTCCACCATACTCCTTCCCTGATGTCTAAACTTTTGTGAAGCAGAGTTAGCCATCAGAACATTGCTTGGTGAGCATGCAAAAATCAAGGCCAGGACGTATGAGGAGTCTTGAGAGATTGCACTGTGGTCAGCAGTTGGACACAAAGACCCTTTGTAGAGTCTGATTAAGTTAATAGGATATTTGCCTTTTAAAAGGCAGAATACATGGACTCATTAAGGCTGATCTCTGGACTCCAGAACCCTGAGATGAGCCATGGTGAGTCTTGTCAAAATATAATTTCCAAAAAGTTAAAAGCATAACCCATCCAACTATCAATGATCAAGTGTCAAAGATTTTAATCAACTCATTCATGAATGAGGAAACCAATACGATGATAAACTATTTTCCAAGAGGATTAGGGTTTACACAGTCCTTTTCTTTAAACATGACTAAGATTTCTAAACAAAATTGATCAGTGTCCTTCACAGCAATAAATCATAAACTTCAGGGTTATCTTTGCTACTAGATAGAAATCATTGCATCATGTGTACGTTTAACATATACAACTTCACAGAGTCTGAGCTCTTAATTAATAAATAATAAAGAGAAAAATCATGCAATGGTACATTCTTGTAGGAAAATCAGTCATCCTTGGGCCTCTTAAACAAAGCTTCAGTATGCCATTGAAAGGACTTGCAGTCACACTCTTGACTTGTTTCCAGGTTATGGATATTTTTTCTTAAACTCATTGGCCCCCTAGTTCATATTTCTAGAAAGTGATACATGCCTGAAATTCCTATCTGTCCTCCTTTGCTTCCTCTCCATCTCTGAATGGCTGGCACATTGTTAACTTTCAGATGTCAGCTCAGAACCCAACTGTTCAGAGATGCCTTCCCAGAGCTCATGGTTCATACATACCTTCCTCCATGTACTCTCCATCTCATCACCCCATTAATCTCTCTGATGGCACTTACCATCATCTGTCATCATCATGTTTATTTCTTTACATGTTTATTGTCCGTCTGCTATACTGAAATGCAAGTACTAAGGTCCAAGGGAAAGGAACTGGACTATCTAATTCACCTCTATATCCTCAGCTCCTAAAACAGTGCTGGGCATATAGTGGATGCTTGATAAATATCTGCCTAATGGATGGATGGATACATGCATGCATGGGTGCATGGAAGGATGTATGTATGGATGAATGCATGCATGGATGCATGGATGGATGGTATGTAGGCATGCCTAGTTACATTAGCAACATCTTTTGGAAGACTTCCTGCCAAGTTTTTGCTATTTGGTCTGCTCTTTTAAAGTCTCCAAGAAAAACACTCCTCTCATCTACTTGTTCTTACCTTCACATATACTGACACTGCTGATTAACTTATTATTGCCATCTCATCACTTTTGACCTAGGGTACTACCTTTATGTAAGGCAAAGGTAAATGCTTTATAGAAATGTCCCTTCCTCATTGTCAGTGTCTTGGAGAACACCCCACTACAGCCCATTTACAAGCATACTCTCTCCTAATAGTTTTCTCCCTTGAATTAAAGCACATCTTTCCTTCCACCAGCCCTGTACGGTTGCAAGAAGGAAAGAAAGGAAGGGAGAAGTCGGGATGAGGGAGAAACCAATAGGGAAAGACACTTCTTCAGAATGAGGGCCTGGAATGAAAGCCACAAAGATGATAAACAAGATCTTGGCCTCACCTGGCTCTCACAGCATACCTTTTGGAGGTCAAAGGGGCCTAAATTCCTCTCAGAAAAGGAAAGGGAAGGAAAGCAGCCTTAAGGATTTTCCAAATATCAAGGATCTCATTTCACAGCATATTTCCTGGTCAGGTATTTACCTCCTTCAGACAATCTCTGAAATAGCTAGAACCAAGTCTAGGACTAAGAATGATAAATTCTAGCTCACCTGTAAGCTGTGAGATTTTCAATGGAAAAAATCAGGAGACAGAGGTAAGGTGAGTAAGACAAGCAGGATTCAATTAAGTCCCAGAGTGGGTGAGAAAAGGAAGGACTATCTTCTACATTCTGATCCTCAGAACGTTTTCTATAATTTCCTTGTCTTTTTGTTCTTGTCTTTCCCTTGGCAATTAAACATCTACCCAAATTTTATTGTTGTTGATCATCCAGCATGCCTGGTTGCACTCTCATTTAAAATATGTTATGACAGCTATCTCACTAAAGAGTAAAATCACTAAATGGACGTGTCAGGAAGTATTACCTCCAGCTCATCTCCCCTGGAGACCAGCTGGCCCTCTTCATACACTCTCTTAAAGTTCACTCATCCCTGCTGCTTCCAATAATGAAACCAACTCTTGGAGGTGTACCAACGTACCAAACGTCAACAGACCTTTTCACAGGTCAAAATATCTAGAACAATGTTGTCAAACTTGAGGATGCATCAGAATCTCCTGGAGGGCTTGTTAAAACACACATATATGGGCTCAAACGCCAGAGTTTCTGATTTAGTTGGTACAGGGTAGAGCCAGAGAATTTCCATTTCTCACAGTTGCCACGGGATGCTGATGCTGCTGGTTCACAGTTCACATGCAGAGAATCACTGATACCAAAGAAGGAGTCGAGAATCACTGATACCAAAGAAGCAGCCAAGAGACGACCTCAACAACATCTTTCCTTCAATTCACCCATCTCCAACTTAAAATTTCTCAGTATCTGCATCCATTGTGTCCTTCTTGCCAAAGCTAACTTATTCATTCATTCACTCCAGTTCCTCATAATACTCAGACTCTTCCATGGCTAGTCACTGATAGAAGTACTTTTTTTTTTTTTTAAGGTTCTGGGTTTTTTTTTCATCTTTATTGGAGTATAATTGCTTTACAATGGTGTGTTAGTTTCTGCTTTATAACAAAGTGAATCAGTTATACATATGCATATGTTCCCATATCTCCTCCCTCTTGCGTCTCCCTCCCTCCCACCCTCCCTATCCCACCCATCCAGGTGGTCACAAAGCACCGAGCTGATCTCCCTGTGCTATGCGGCGGCTTCCCACTAGCTATCTATTTTACGTTTGGTAGTGTATATGTCCATGCCAATCTCTCACTTTGTCACAGCTTACCCTTCCCCCTACCCATATTCTCAAGTCCATTCTCTAGTAGGTCTGTATCTTTATTCCCATCTTGCCCCTAGGTTCTTCACATTTCTTTTTTTCTTAGATTCCATATATGTGTGTTAGCATATGGTATTTGTCTTTCTCTTTCTGACTCACTTCACTCTGTATGACAGACTCTAGGTCCATCCACCTCATTACAAATAACTCCATTTTGGTTTTTTTTTATGGCTGAATAATATCCCATTGTATATTTGTGCCACATCTTCTTTATCCATTCATCCGATGATGGACACTTAGGTTGTTTCCATCTCCTGGCTATTGTAAATAGAGCTGCAATGAACATTTTGGTACATGACTCTTTTTGAATTATGGTTTTCTCAGGGTATGTGCCCAGTAGTGGGATTGCTGGGTCATATGGTAGTTCTATTTGTAGATTTTTAAGGATCTTCCATACTGTTCTCCATAGTGGCTGTACCAATTCACATTGCCACCAGCAGTGCAAGAGTGTTCCCTTTTCTCCACACCCTCTCCAGCATTTATTGTTTCTAGATTTTTTTGATGATGGCCATTCTGACCAGTGTGAGATGATATTTCAGTGTAGTTTTGATTTGCATTTCTCTAACGATAATGATGTTGAGCATTCTTTCATGTGTTTGTTGGCAGTCTGTATATCTTCTTTGGAGAAATGTCTATTTAGGTCTTCTGCCTATTTTTGGATTGGGTTGTTTGTTGTTTTGTTATTGAGCTGCATGAGCTGCTTGTAAATTTTGGAGATTAATCCTTTGTCAGTTGCTTCATCTGCAAATATTTTCTCCCATTCTGAGGGTTGTCTTTTGGTCTTGTTCGTCGTTTCCTTTGCTGTGCAAAAGCTTTGAAGTTTCCTTAGGTCCCATTTGTTTATTTTTGTTTTTATTTCCATTTCTCTAGGAGATGGGTCAAAAAGAATCTTGCTGTGATTTATGTCATAAAGTGTTCTGCCTAAGTTTTCCTCTAAGAGTTTGATAGTTTCTGGCCTTACATTTAGGTCTTTAATCCATTTTGAGCTTATTTTGTGTATGGTGTTAGGGAGTGTTCTAGTCTCATACTTGTACACGTACCTGTCCAGTTTTCCCAGCACCACTTACTGAAGAGGCTGTCCTTTCACCACTGTACATTCCTGCCTCCTTTATCAAAGATAAGGATACCATATGTGTGTGGGTTTATCTCTGGGCTTTCTATCCTGTTCCATTGATCTATATTTCTGTTTTTGTGCCAATACCATACTGTCTTGATTACTGTAGCTTTGTAGTACAGTCTGAAGTCAGGGAGTCTGATTCCACAGCTCCTCTGTGTCTTTTGGTTGGAGCATTTAATCCGTTTACTTTTAAGGTAATTATTGATATGTATGTTCCTATTACCATTTTCTTAATTGTTTTGGGTTTGTTATTGTAGGTTTTTTCCTTCTCTTGTATTTCCTTCCAGAGAGGTTCCTTTAGCTTTTGTTGTAAAGCTGGTTCGGTGGTGCTGAATTCTTTTAGCTTTTGCTTGTCTGTAAAGGTTTTAATCACTCCATGAAATCTGAATGAGATCCTTGCTGGGTAGAGTAATCTTGGTTGTAGGGTTTTTCCTTTCATCACTTTAAATATGTCCTTCCATGCCCTTCTGGCTTGCAGAGTTTCTGCTGAAAATCAGGTGTTAACCTTATGGGGCTACCCCTGTATGTTATATTTTGTTTTTCCCTTGCTGCTTTTTATATTTTTTCTTTGTATTTAGTTTTTGATAGTTTGATTAATATGTGTCTTGGCATATTTCTCTTTGGATTAATCCTGTATAGGACTCTCTGCGCTTCCTGGACTTGATTAACTACTTAGGGAAGTTTTCAACTATAATCTCTTCAAATATTTTCTCAGTCCCTTTCTTTTTCTCTTCTTCTTCTGGGATCCCTATAATTCAAATGTTGGTGCGTTTTATGTTCTCCCAGTGGTCTCTGAGTCTGTCCTCAATTCTTTTCATTCTTTTTTCTTTATTCTGCTCTGCAGTAGTTATTTCCACTATTGTATCTTCCAGGTCACTTATTCGTTCTTCTGCCTCAATTATTCTGATATTGACTCCTTCTAGAGAATTTTTAATTTCATTTATTGTGTTTTCCATCACTCTTTGTTTCCTCTTTAGTTCTTCCAGGTCTCTGTTAAACGTTTCTTGTATATTCTATATTCTATTTCCAAGATTTTGGATCATCTTTACTATTCTTTTCCTGAAATCTTTTTAGGTAGACTGCCTATTTCCTGTTCATTAGTTAGGTCTGGTGGGTTTTTACCTTGCTCCTTCATCTGTTGAATGTTTCTCTGTCTTCTCATTTTGCTTAACTTACTGTGTTTGGAGTCTCCTTTTCGCAGGCTGCAGGTTCATAGTTCCCGTTGTTTTTGGTGTCTGCCCCTAGTGGCTAAGCTTGGTTCAGTGGGTTGTGTAGGCTTCCTGGTGGAGGGGACTAGTGCCTGTGTTCTGGTGGATGAGGCTGGATCTTGTCTTTCTGGTAGGCAGATCTGCATCTGGTGTTGTGTTTTGGGGTGTCTGTGACCTTATTATGATTTTAGGCAGCCTCTGCTAATGGGTAGGGTTGTGTTCCTGTTCTTGCTAATTGTTTGGCATAGGGTGTCCAGAACTGTATCTTGCTGGTCTTTGAGTGGAGCTGGGTCTTGGCATTGACATGGAGATCTCTGGGAGATTTTCACTGTTTGATATTACATGGAGCTGGGATGTCTCTGGTGGACGAGTATCCTGAACTTGGTTCTCCCACCTCAGAGGCACAGCCCTGATGCCCAGCTGGAGCACCAAGACCCTGTCATCCACACGGCTGAGAATAAAAGGGAGATAAAAATAAAGAAAGAAAAATAAATAAATAATATAAAATATACTAAACTTATTAAAATAAAAAATAATTATTAAAAGTAAAATAAAACATTTAAAAAGTAATACAAAAAGAAAGAAAGAAAGAAAGAAAGAAAAGAGCAACCAAACCAATAAACAAATCCACCAATTATAACAACTACTGAAAATTATCCTAAAAAAAAAAAATACGGACAGACAGAACCCTAGAACAAATGGTAAAAGCAAAGCTATACAGACAAAATCACACACTGAAGCATGCACATACACACTCAGAAGAAGATAAAAAGGCAAAAATATATATGCATCGTTGATCCCAAAGTCCACTGCCTCAATTTGGGATTATTCATTGTCTATTTAGGTATTCCACAAATGCAGTGTACATCAAGTTGATTGTGAAGATTTAATCCTCTGCCCCTGAGGCTGCTGGGAGAGATTTCCCTTTCTCTTCTCTGTTTGCACAGCTCCCTGGGTTCAGCTTTGGATTTGGCCCCACCTCTGCATGTAGGTCGCCTGAGGGCATCCAGGTACGTGGGGAGTTTCTTGCCTTTTGGGAGGTCTGACATCTTCTGCCAGCCTTCAGTAGGTGTTCTGTAGGGGTTGTTCCACATGTAGATATATTTCTGATGTATTTGTGGGGAGGAAGGTGATCTCCACTTCTCAGTCTCCCACCATCTTGAAAGTCCTCCACAAGTACTTTTTAAATTTATTTTATTGAAGTACAGTTGATTTACAATGTTCTGTTAATTTCTGCTGTAAAGCAAAGTGATTCAGTTATACAAATATATACAATCTTTTATATTCTTTTCCATTATGGTTTATCACAGGATATTGAATATAATTACCTGTGCTCTACAGTAGGACCTTGTTGTTTATCCATTCTATATACAGTAGTTTGCATCTGCTAACCCCAAGCTCCCAATCCACCCCTCCCCCACCCCCATCCCCTTTGGCAACCACAAGTCTGTTCTCTATGTCAGTGAGTCTGTTTCTGTTTCATAGATAAGTCCATTTGTATCATATTTTAGATTCACATATAAGTGGTATCATATGGTCTTTCTCTGTCTGACTTCACTTAGTATGATAATCTCTAGGTCCATTCATGTTTCTGCAAATGGCATTATTTCATTCTTTTTTATGGCTGAGTAATATTCTATCATATATATATATATATATATATATATATATATATATATCTCATATCTTCTTTATCCATTCATCTGTTGATGGACATTTAGGTTGATTTCATGACTTGGCTATATTAAATAGTTCTGCTATGAACATAGGAGTGCATGTATTTTTTTAACATATTTATTGGAGTATAATTGCTTTACAATTGTGTGTTAGTTTCTGCTTTATAACAAAGTGATTCAGCTATACATATACACAAATGCCCATATCTCCTCCCTCTTGTGTCTCCCTTACACCTTCCCCATCCCACCCCTCTATGTGGTCACAAAGCACAGAGCTGATCTTTTTGAATTATAGTTTTGTCTAGATATATGTCAAATAATGGGATTACTGGATCATATGGCAACTTTAGTTTCAGTTTTTTGAGGGACCTGCATACGGTTTTACATAGTGGCTTCACCAATTTGATACAAGTATTTGAAAGCTAGGAAGAAGCTTTGGAGTCATCTCATCTATCAATCAGGGATTCTCAACTTTAACACTACTGACATTTGGAGCCAAATAAATCTTCACTGTAGGGGGCTGACCTGTGCATTGTATATTTAGCAGCATCCCTAGCCTGTATCAACTAGATGTCAGTAATATATTCTCTATTGTGACAACCAAAACCATCTCCAGACATTGCCAAATGTCCCCTGAGGGACAAAATTATCCTGGCTGAGAACCACTCCTCTAGTCAATTGTATCTTTACTATTTTCCTCTCTTTTGGGGTTTAAGGGTGAAAATGCATTGCCTCCCTTCCTGAGTTTTTCCAATTGAGAAATTAGGACAGATTTCAGAAGCATGGAGATCAAAATATCACTTCATTGCTGCTAAAACTGACTTCTGCTAGAGGGGTTTGTAAGTAACAATAGGCAAGTAACCCCATAGTTAAACTCAGGATGAGCAGAAAATAATTGTGTGGAAACACCAGGGGACACTGCAGTGGCATGACTAAGGCAGTGATTCTCAACCTTGGATACATACTGGAATCACCTGGAGACCTTTAAAAAGTATTGATCCCACTTCAGACCAATTAAATAATTTCTGGGTATGAGCCCAAAACATCAGAAATTTTGAAAAGCTGCTGAAGTGATTCTAATGTGCACCCAAGGTGGAGAACCTCTACTTTAACCTAATAGTCAAAGGAAAATTGGTCCCTGGTTGGATATTTCTTAAGGGTACTGAGGAGACAACAGTCTGATACAAGATCTCTCAGGAAGTTTTGTAAGTCTTTTTCAGTCAACTAGTCTTCAAAATTCTGCTGACATGTAACTTAAATTTATTTTAAAGAACACAAAATATTTACAGCCTTCAGAGCAGGCTTCCTGTGAAAATAGAGCATCTAAGTCAGGACCTTAGAGATATGTAAAAAGGCCCAGAAGTTCATGATTTATAGGCCCAGTGCTGCAGGCTTTTAATGTGTTGGGAAAGAGGCCCCAGGGGTGGATTAGAGCTGGGTAAACAGAACCCTGTGGGCCACTTTAAGGAATTTGGATTTTTATCCTGAGAACAATGGGAGGCACTGGAGTTTCTATGCAGTAGAGTGACATGGTCATACTTGAATTCTTGGGATCAATACTCTGCTTATTTGTGGAATTTGGATTGAAGGAGGGCAAGGCTTGAAGCAGGAGATCTGATTAGAAGTCAGGGCAGTCATCCAGGTAAGGGTTACCTGACAGGGATGATGAGACTTGTTACCAGATTGGCTGTTGGATGGAGAGACAGGAAGAGGAATGCCTCAAGCATCAGTACCTAACTCCTGACTTGGTCACATGGGTGGAAAATGGTACCATTCCTTAAGATCAGACCATCAAAGGGGCAGGAGTTTTGGGGCGAGAATGATGAATTCAGTTTTGTACCTGCTAAGTTGAAGGTGTGTGGGTCATGCAGTGGCAGTTGGCCCAGGGTTGTCTCAGTTTTAGCACAGGAAGTCCGCATCCCAGGAAACCATCAGTCTTGGGCAAACCAGGACACTAGTCTGACTCTCAGAAGAGAGAGCTGGGCTGGAGCATGAATGTAAGTGTTGTCAATGAATAGATGGCATGTGTGTGTGTGTTTGAACATGTGTGCAAGTGCATATGTGCATGAGATTAGAAGGAAACACACCAAAATGATGTTAACAGTACACATTTCTCAGTGGCTAAGCAATAAAAATATTTTTTAAGAATTTTTTTAAAAGTTCTACCTTAAGAATGTGTTACTTTTGCAACAAGGAAAAAGAAAAGACCAGTTTAAAATACACATACAATTTTGAGTATCAATGCCAACATTCTCTATTTGCTTAGTCCTTTTTAGTTCCTATTGAAAAAGTAAAAATTAAAGTAATTATTTTAAAAGTCCCTGCGGGTTTTCCTGGTGATAGGCAAACATACCTTATTTTTGTATCCAAAAAATTTTTTGGATACAAAAATTATTTTTGGTTACATACCTTATTTTGTATAATTTTGTATACCTTATACAAAATTAGGAAATAGACTATAGATCAATTTGGCTTATTTCCTCTTAAATTCCAGTGTCTTAAAGGCTTAAAGTAACTTTAGGCTTAAAGTAACCTGGCAATAGTGTGATTTTCTGGTGATAACAAACTTACACAAGTAGAAGTACTGTCCTTCTATACTTGTGTTAGTTTTCTGAAATGGGTTTATCTTTTACCCCATTTCTGCATTGTTCATTCTTGATCACAACCTATTATACACAGAGCTGAGTGTATATTTGAGACTGTAGCTGCAGCATCTAAGTTCTTTACAAACCATGTGACCACAGATTTAATCAACTCTTCTTTAAAATCAGTGGGCTGAGAATGACGACACTGGAATGAGGAAGACAACATGGAGGACACTTCTGTGACTTATCCCAGGTCCCATGGGGTCTTGTGCAGCAGTGCTGGGGTTTGAACCTAGGGATCCTTAGAATCGTGGAATAGAGTCCCAGAGAGGAGAAAGGACTGGCCCTGGACCACATGGCTCATTAGAAACCAAATCATGACTTGAACCTGGACTTACAGAAGGGAAAAGAGCCTTAAGCCCCTACTGTTCACCTACTGTATGCCAGGTACTTTCCCATCTTCCGTCCCCTCTAATCCACACAACAAAATTGCAGGGCTAACAAAGAAGGAAGCTGAAGCTTAGAGAGTTGAATAAACCCCTAAAAATTCACAGACCTCTTAAGGACAGAACCTGAGCCCAGGTCTGGTTGACTCCAAAATCCATCTGATACCTCCTGAAGGTTTCTGGAGGCCCTTCTTTATGTCTAGAATTCTGATGCCTGGGGGAAATGGGAGAATGGGTTCAATTGCTGTCTCCAAGGTAAGAGAAAAAACAAAATAGCAGGTTTGTTTATCCATCACTGTCAATGATTGAAGGATGAGGGAAGAGGAGAAATACCAAGGACTTTCCTGAAACTTAATATCATCCATCACATTTCAGATGAAGTGCCCTTACAGTGAACAGCCAGGAAATAAGAACCTCAAGGGTTATTGTAAGCTTGTAAAATCCCAGAGAGCCCTATAGTATTTTAAATCTCTTGCATATATGTTGGAGAAATCAAGTATAGGCAGAAAGGAGATGGCACCTTGAACAATTCCTTCTCACTTTTCTTAGTGTAAAATCAGAGATGATAAACTGTCCTTTGCTTTTCTGCCTACTTTTTATGTATTCTGTCTATTTCCAAATGCTTCCCAACATTTTCTCTTTAGAACCTCATCTAGGAGGTAGACAGGGCAGGAATTATTATTCCCATTTTTGCAGATAAAAAAGCTGAGTCATAGATTAAGTCATTTGCATAGGATATCACAGATAATTAGCAAAAGTGAGAAGAGAAGGTAGGGAAAAGAGCTGTTGCTTGAAATCACAATCTTTTATGATGCATTTCTATCAATAAAAGCACTTTCAACATATGCATATTTTATTAATTATATACTTTTAATCTAGTATATATATTTTAAATTTTATACAATAATAAAATTTTAAAGGCTGTGATAAAAATGAATATAAATGCAAGTGCTAATATTCCCCTTTCACTCCAGTTGTTCACACACCCAGGGTGTGATGATTCCCACTCCCTAGTATCCATGTCTTTGTGTATTTTCCTCCCCTTTAGAGTGGGAAGGACCTGTGACCTTTTAACCAGTGGATACATGAAAAGTAGTGGCACATATTCTTGTGGCTTTGTTACATTATATGGCAAAGGTGAAGATGTCATTAAGAGCCCTAATCAGTTGACATTTAATTGCTCAAAGGGAGATTATCTTGGTGGACCTGACCTAACTATAGGCCCTTTAAGAGAGGACCTATGCCTTCCCTGAAGTCAGAGACTTCAAGGAGCAGAGACACTGTCTCTCTGTTTCTGGCTTTCAAGAAAAAAGCTGCCATGAATTCTACAGCCACAAATTCTGCCAACAACCTGAGGGAGGTTGGAAGCAGATCCTTCCTTAATCCAGCATCTGGATGATAATTCAGCCCAGCCCACACCTAGATCTCAGCCTGTGAGAGCCTGAGCAAGGATGCAGGTAAGGTGTGTCTGGATTCCTGACCCATGGAAATTGTGAGATAACAAGTGTGTGTTCTTCTAAGTCACTGTGTTGTAGTAACTTTTTACACAACAACATAAAAAGAATACACCAGGGACTTCCCTGGTGGCACTGTGGTTAAGAACCCACCTGTCAATGCAGGGGACATGGGTTTAAACCCTGGTCCTGGAAGATCCCACGGGCTGTGGAGCAACTAAGGCCGTGCACCACAACTACTGAGCCTGTGCTGTAGAACCCACGAGCCACAACTATTGAAGCCTGCATGCCTAGAGCCTGTGCTCTGCAACAAGAGAAGCTACCACAATAAGCCTGCACACAACAATGAAGAGTAGCCCCCACTCACCGCAACTAGAGAAAGCCCTCATGCAACAAAGAAGACCCAATGCAGCCAAAAATAAATAAATAAATTTATAAATAAATAAATAAAATAAAATGAATACACCAAAGGGCGGTCTCTGAACCCCCTTGGTTTTGCAGACCTTATTTTCTAGTCAAAAATCTGAGCACCACGCACTAGGCACTCTGCTCAGCACTTTACATGTAAGATGTCATTTAGTCATCCCTACCTTATGGTGTTGGTATTTTTGTACCTATTTGGAGGTAATAAAACTGAGATCAGCAAGATTAAGCAACTTTCCGCAGGCCCCACAGTCAGAAATGAAAGGCAAAGGTCTTGACCCTCAGCTTGTAGCTGAGAATAAAGCCAGTTACTCTCTTCACTTCCTCTGTTGGATCCAGATGACCTTACAGAAGACAACAGGAAACATTCCCCATGCCTTTGTCTACTCATGAAATGCTTACTGACTATGCACAATGTATTCTGATAAGTCTTAAAAAGTAACACATATCAGGCTGCCCTACTCTTGCAAACAATTTGGCTAAAAGAATGGCAACAAATATCCTCTGCTTAAGGGAATCTAGTCCACACTATATTTTAATGCTAAGTCTCTGGCAGTGTGTTTTCTTCCCACATTTTTCTAGGACAGCTAACAATCTTCTCTCTTAAGGAGAAAGTTGAGAAATTATTTTCTCCTCTATATCAGTCAGGATCCTGGCAGGGCATTTAATGAAGGACTATTTTACAGATGTAAAATGAGAGATGGTTAAGTGCCCAGGAGTAACAATAGCAGGAAACTTTTACCACCCAGGTCGAAAGGGACAAGACAAGGAATTATGTTACCAGAGAGTAAAGCTGTAGAACCCATCTCTTTCCCCAGGAGCTGTGGTGACAAAGGAACACAGGTACTGCCAGAACCTCAGCATGGCAGGGAGGCAGCAGAGGTAGATACCCTGATGCTCCCCTCTCCTGCTGGTGCTTCCTATAATAGGAAGGAAGTCAGCCCTTAACTAGCCTTTCTACTGGGTTTCCATTTATGCTATTCACACTGTCCTGAATGCATTTACTTTAGTGCTGATACATCTTATGGCCTGTATCTCTTAAGTGACAACAGTGGGTTCTGTAGTTACACATGAGAAGTAGTCTATGTGAGAACCATCTATCAGGGCCAAAAAATATATTGTGTATTGGGCTGGAGAGTTCAAACAGTTGAATGATTCAGTATCAGTGGAGCTTGGAGTTCTTGGAAGCAATTTGATATGACCTTCCTTTCATTCTACTGTGATGTGCTAATAAAGTAGAACAATGTGCCCCCAACTGCTGCTTTTTGCAAATCAGTTTTTCACCTGGCAACAGCTATTCTAGCAGCTGCTGTTCCTGCATTTCCATGTTCCCGGCCTTGCAAACCCATCACTAATCAACCCCAAGAAAATAGAGCAAAATAGGAAAAATTCTTGGTTTCCAGACCTGCCCAGCTGGTTGCATTGTTCTGGTGAGGAAGGACTTTTGCAGAACTGATATGGCAGGCAAAACACCAGCACTTACTTCTGGCCCTGACACCTACTTCCAGGTGATTGGACCTCCTTGGGCATGTCCCAGAGCTTAGTAACAACTTCTCTAAGCCTTATTTTCTTCCTTAGTCAAATGGAGATAATAGTACCTGCCCTTATTCTATAGGATTCATTAATTCATCCATTCATTCATTTGGTCAACAAATCTTGGATCACCTACTATATATCAAGACAGCCTTAACAATCCACACTGAAAAACATGTCATCAAGGAGCAAAACCAGAATTTTCAAAACCATCTCAATTTCAAATATTTAAACCATTTATTCCTAGAAACTGATAATCATTTGCTGAATATCTTTTAAGTGCCAGCTTGCTTATTACATTAAATATGTAATCATTCACTCAATTATATATAAATCTCCATTCAAGACCTATAAAGAAGATGTGGTATATATATATACACCACACACACACACACACACACACACACACACACACACACAAAATGGAATATTACTCAGCCATAAAAAGAATGAAATATTGCCATTTTCAGCAACATGGATGGACCTAGAGATTATCATAAGTGAAGTAAACCAAATAAAGACAAATATCATATGATATTACTTATATGTGGAATCTTAAAAAAAAATGATACAAATAAACTTATATACAAAACAGAAATAGACCCAGAGACAGAGAAAACAAACTTATGGTTACCAAAGGGAAAGGGTGGAGGGAGGGATAAATTAAAGTTTTGAGATTAACATATACATGCTACTATATATAAAATAGATAACCAACAAGGACCTACTGTATAGCACAGGGAACTACACTCAATATTTTGTAATAACCTATAAAGGAAAATAATCTGAAAAAGAATATATATATATATGTACTATAACTGAATCACTTTGCTGTAAACCTGAAACTAACACAACATTGCAAATTAATTATACTTCAATTAAAAAAAAAAAAAGGCCTACTCTCTGTGAAACACCATGCTAGTTTCTGGAGGTACAGAGATGAATGTCTCCACCATCAAGACACTCAAAGTTGATGAGGAAACATGATCTCAATGTATAAGCAGACAGATATTTTTTAAAGTGCAGAAAAACCAGGGAAAGAAAAATCTATAGCACACCCATCCTGGGCTATGAGACATGAAAATTATGGTCAGACTTGCATTTCTGATAGTTAATCTGACTCCCTGAACTTGAACAAGAAAAAAAGCAGTTAAGGTGCTTCTGTGGTCCAGGCAAGAGATAATGACGTCCTGAAGTGCAGTGACATTGAGTGTAAGAGAGCAAAGGAGTCGTTTGGAGACTATTTAGGCAGTACGTTTTACAGTGATGGCCTAGATATCTGATGGAGAAGAGGAGAAAGGAACGGGGGATTAATATTCCTCTCCGATTTCTCGCTTGAGTAATCTTAGTTCCCCTCGTCAGCCCTGCAGGGGAGGTATTGTTATTGACATTTTACTCAGGGCCTCAAGATCAAGTAGCTAGTAAGGTCAAGGCCAAGATTCACACCCACAGCCTGATTCCAAAGCCCATGCTTTTCTACTACAAACCCAGCGCCCTCCAGGATCTTCATGTTAGTCTTTCTATGGACCCCTCTTCTTTTTTTCTTTTTCTTTTTGGCTGCATTGGGTCTTTGTTGCTGTGCGCGGGCTTTCTCTAGTTGCCATGAGCGGGGGCTACTCTTCATTGCAGTGCACAGGCTTCTCACTGTGGTGGCTTCTCTTGTTGCAGAGCATGGGCTCTAGGTACACAGGTTTCAGTAGTTGCAGCCCGCGGGCTCAGTAGTTGTATAACACGGACCCTAGACCACACAGGCTTCAATAGTTGTGGCCCATGGGCTTAGTAGTTGTGGTGCACGGGATCTAGGGCACACGGGCCTCAGTGGTTGTGGCACATGGGCTCAGTAGTTGTGGCACACAGCCTCTACAGTGCAGGCTTAGTAGTTGTGGTGCACGGGCTTAGCTGCTCTGCAACATGTGGGATCTTCCTGGACCGGGGATTGAACCCGTGTCCCCTGAATTGGAAGGTGGATTCTTAACCATTGTGCCACCAGGGAAGTCCTAAACCCCTCTTCTTAGATTCAAAAATCTGCTTCCTGGACCATTAGATGGGACAAGGGAAAAGAAAGTGTACAGCAGGATTGGAGATGATGTAGGGCAGGAAAAGGGTGAGTCTGCTAACCAGTCTTCTCTCTCTTCCATCATCTGCATCCCTTCACCACCAGCAGGTGCATGGTTCTAGGGGCTCAGGGTCCTCCTCATAACCTGGTCCTATCTATAGCAATTAGCACAGGCAGTCTCTGCAGTGGCTCCTGGCAGTCAGATTTGCTGGGATTTCTCACAGCATCTCCAGGTTTGGGGATATATCTAATGTGCTCCAAAGGGAATCGTTTAAGAGATGAGAATCAGGACACTCTAATTTGCTGTTTGCTTACCAGCATTCTCAGGCTGCATCCTCACTCCAGCTGTCATTTGCAAGGCAGAACTTTCTTTCTGGCCAAAGCAGTATCTTGACAGTGGGTGGGAGCTATTTTACCATTCAGAGTTTCCTCTGGATCTGCACAGCAGTCTTAAGACAGGTGGGGGTAGAGTAGAAAGCCCCTCTTCCCCCATCTTTTCCTTGAGGCTCTGCTCCCAAAGACTGGAGGCTAGTGGTTCCGATGACAGAATGGTGCCATCTGTGGACCAAAGTTCTGTATCATCAGTGATCTCCATGGTAGCAAAGACGTTACCTAGCAGCAGCAGAGCCCAGAGATGATACCTAGCTGTCATCACTGGCTGCCCAGCCCTTTTCCTCATCCTGACGTGCTTGCATTTCTCTTCTTCAACCTGACTATTTACTGCTGCTCCAGATTGCCAAAGAAAATGTCAAAGAATGCTAATAGCCCAGAGTTGAGATGGTTTCCTAATACTACACACTGTAGCTGTCCTCAGCAGGACTCACTCTCCGAATTTACCCTGTGACATTTGTTGGGCCTTGGAAACCTGGGAGAGGTTTTTTTGTTTGTTTGTTTTTTCGGTACGCGGGCCTCTCACTGCTGTGGCCTCTCCCGTTGTGGAGCACAGGCTCTGGACGTGCAGGCTCAGCGGCCATGGCCCACGGGCCCAGCCGCTGGGCGGCATGTGGGATTTTCCCGGACCAGGGCACGAACCCGCATTCCCTGCATCGGCAGGAGGACTCTCAACTACAGTGCCAACAGGGAAGCCCCTGGGAGAGGTTTTATGAGGAGATTTCCTGAATACAGAATTCTGCCTCGTGAGTTCTGCTATCATAATATGTAGGGGAAGAATTTTCCTTGTTTCACAGAATAGGTGGTTTCAGTGAAAGTTATCAATAAAATTATCTAAAGCATTTAGATAATTTCACAATAAGAAATATGTTGCTATGGATGGAGGAAAAACACTTTGACCTGACTCAATTCTTGGGGCATCATATGTTTTAAGAGAAATATAACCTGAACTCTTCAGTTTCTTAGCCTGATATGCAATGAACGATTTTCTGTTATTTTCTTTCTGTCTGTATATACTTTGTCACCTTTTTGCAGCAGAGTTTGTGTTCTTAGTCAATCACAGAGAGTGAGATTCTGACTGCTTTCTGCACAAAGTAACCTCCTACATTAGAAATTGGATATTCTGCAGCTGTTGAACAGAGAGGTCTTTCATGGCTTGTTCTTCAGCTTCCTGAGTCCTCTCCAAGGTCAAGGTCTGGGTTCCACTCATGATTCTGAAACTCTCCTTACTGACTTCAAATAAATAACCTTCTTGTTCTTAAACTGCACCATCTACAAAATAAAGATGGTAATGTCTGCCCCCACCCACTTCCCAGTGACAATTTTTGAGTCAATGAGAATGTCTGAAAAGCACTTAGATTGCTCTACAGGACCTGTTATTTTAGAAATACCTTCTTAGCAGTCAGGGCAGCCAGACATGCCACAAAGGCTCTGAATTCTGAGACTTCAAAGAATGAAAACCCAGCTCATAGTTCACTTTATCCAGACTCTATACTTGAAACTTTGGATTTGTTGGGTTTTTTTTTTAACTTTATTTTTTAACATCTTTATTGGAGTATAATTGCTTTACAATGGTGTTAGTTTCTGCTTTATAACAAAGTGAATCAATTATACATATACATATGTTCCCATATCTCCTCCCTCTTGCGTCTCCCTCCCTCCCACCCTCCCCATCCCACCCATCCAGGTGATCACAAAGCACTGAGCTGATCTCCCTGTGCTATGCTGCTTCCCACTAGCTATCTATTTTACGTTTGGTAGGGTACATATGTCCATGCCACTCTCTCACTTTATCACAGCTTACCCTTCCCCCTCCCGTATCCTCAAGTCCATTCTCTAGTAGGTCTGTGTCTTTATTCCTGGACTTGTTTTAATTTATACTAGGTGAGATACTTCACTCGATCTCCATCATGGGCGTAAATAGTACCTGCTATAGAGCTGTTGTCAGGATTAAAGGAAGAAGTGCAAACAACTCCTTCAGCATATAATAAGTGCTCAGAAAGCATGGACTATGTTACCTATATTAGAGGTTATAATAGATCGTTCATTAAGATGTTTTATTGGCCAGGGACTAAATGAAATCCAATGTACATGTGTCCCCTGAGGCACCAGCCTCCACGATATACAGTGTCAGGATTTCCAGGAAAAAATGGCTAAACCTGAAAGATGTGGAGATACTATCTGTAATTGGTAACCAAGAAGGTGTCTGTGTAGATAACTCCAGCTCTTAGTGGTGAAGGCCTCATTTCATCTCAAGGTATGTACAGTATTAGTTTGGACATCACAGATGGACAGTGGATGGACAGCAACACAGCAGTGTGATTTAAGACATCTGTGTTCTTTCAGTTTGGAGAACTTTTCCCCAACGTGATTTCAGCCTTCCAGCTTTTACCTGTTTCCCCTTCCAGACAATGATGATGGTTTGGTATCTCGAGCATCTCTCTTGGCAATAGATTCCCAGGCCTGGTTCATCAAAGGCAAATTGTTAGTGCAATATCACTCTCCATCTCTTCCCTCCTTTCTGAAAACTGTTTTTCTTTTGAGCTGTTGTTGGATTATCTAAAGGTAGAATAAATTGTTTGCTGTTTCTTTGCTTCTGTCCACTACTAGAAAGCCATTTAAACTTTAAATTGTGCCCAACTTTTCTTGACTTTCCTTGGTTATGCCCCTCTTATATTCCTGCTAATTTTATCTGGAGTCCATATCATCCTTAGACCTTTCCCATTCTCCTAAGGCCCAGAGGGTTGTATGACTTGCTTGAAGTTGCAGATTCAATCCACAGGCTGAGACAAGAAGCAAGGTCTCCTAACTCTTCATTCTAGAATTGTTTTGCTTTCCATATGGATGAGCTCTTCTCCCATAAACATAAATGTGACTCAGAGCTACAAACTGGACGTGGAAAATAGCCTAAGCTGAAAAGAATCATTAGCAAATACTTAAACTAGTACTTCTCAAATTGTGATCCTCTAACCAGTAGCACCAGCATCACTAGGGAAACTTGTCAGAAATTCAGAATCTCAGGCTCCACCCCAGACCTACAAAAACAGAAATTCAGGCCCTGCAGCTGATTCTGCTGCATGCTAAAGTTTGAGAACCTATGGTACAGGCTGTGTCAAAATCGTATACCTTGATTACAGAAGGCCATTAAATGGCCACTGATGCATGAAATTGTGTTTGAATTTAGAGGTATGTTTGAATTTCAAGTCTGTTATTTTACCTGAAAGACAAGATAAACTAATACATTTCTAGGTCAAAATTAGCAGAAGTGTTTTCAGGGCCCTGTGGGATCACAGACATGGCTGAAGAAAATCAGGATCCAGGGTAGACACTGCTAGATGCAAGCAGTTATTTCTCTGAATAGAGCATGTACTCTGCACTGTCCAATTCAACAGAGATATTAAATCTCTCTCTAGTCTTACACTATGTTGCTCTACCCACATATTTTACCTTCCTGGTCTCTGAAGATATTTGAGTTTACTACTCAGCCTAAGCCCTATTTACTCTTTTTTTTTTTAAATTGAAGTATAGTTGATTTAAAATATCTTGTTAGTTTCAGATATACAGCACAGCAATTCAGTTTTACATACCCACATGTATATATTCTTCAGATTCCTTTCCCTTATAGGTTATTACAAAATATCAAGTATAGTTCCCTGTGCTACACTGTAGGTTCTTGTTGGTTGTCTATTTTATATATAGTAGAGTGTATATGTTAATCCCAACCTCCTAATTTTTCCCTCCCACCACCCCCTTTTCCCCTTGGTAATGATAAGTTTGTTTTCATGTCTGTGCATCTTCTTCTGTTTTGGAAATAAGTTCATTGTATCATTTTTTTTAGATTCCACATATAAGCAATATCATATGATATTTATCTTTCTCTGTCTGGCTTACTTCACTTATTATGATAATCTCTAGGTCCATCCATGTTGCTGCAAATGACATTGTTTCATTCTTTTTATGGCTGAGTAATATTCCATTATATTATATTTTCTTTATCCATTCATCTGTCAATAGACATTTAGGTTGCTTCCATGTCTTGGCTGTTGTAAATAGTGCTGCAATGAACATTGGAATATATGTATCTTTTCAAATTATGGTTTTCCTATTTACTCTTTATGCAGGATATCAGATAAATGTGTCTCAGCTAGCACTGTCCAGTAGGACTTTCTGGGCTGTTCTATTCTGTGTTCAGTATCAGTGTTGTCAAGTAAGGTAGTGGGTAGACATGTATAATTAGATTATTTAGAAAACTGAAAAACTGATAATCTAAGACAGTCTTTTCTTAAATAAGTGGACAGCTTTTAGGGTCAATCCAAAAGTGATTATGTCTAATCATTTATTAGTATAGTTAGACAAAGTTCGGAGCCTTCCATTCATGATGGGGTTGAATAATTCTAGGACAAGTGAGTTTTCTGAGACTTTTTATAACTTCACTTCTTTGATGTCTATTTTAAATGGCAAAAGGTTGCTGGATCCAACTTTGAAAGAAATCGTAGAAGGTGCAATAACAGTTCTTCAACAGAAACCATACAAAAATTGTTCTAAAAATGTGAATTCACTTTTGATCCTGAGTGATTTCACCCATTAAAAAGTTGTGATTATCTGGTTTTGCAGAAGAATAAGCTCTCAATAAAAGAATTTGAAGTTTAGAAGTTCATATGTGACTCCATCTGAGTAATATTTGATGTATTGTCAAGTTGATGTTGCCAGATGTTTTTAAGTGTCCAGTAATTTTCTTGACCAAGAGGAACAATGCCCGCTCCCTTCATTTTACACTTAGGATGATTTCAGTTTACAAAATAATGATAAAAAGCCAAGGAATAGTCTCTCTTAAAACATAGAGATTCTTTTTTTTTTTTTTTTTTGCGGTACGCGGGCCTCTCACTGTTGTGGCCTCTCCCGTTGTGGAGCACAGGCTCCGGACGCGCAGGCTCAGCGGCCATGGCTCACAGGCCCAGACGTTCTTCCACGGCATGTGGGATCTTCCTGGACCGGGGCACGAACCCATGTCCCCTGCATTGGTAGGCGGACTCTCAACCACTGCGCCACCAGGGAAGCCCAAAACATAGAGATTCTTTAAACTTAAGTTTCTCACTTCTGCTCAGAAAGGACATTGCTTCCACATTATCTTCCTATCCTCTCATCTCCCTTTCAGTTATAAGATATTGTCAGGCTCAAGAACAACAATCCTGAAGGTCAGAGTAGGTTTCAGGTAGAAGTAATCATATTTATCCAATCTGAAACATTCACCTCAAGAATGGAGATAAGCAAAAAAAGACTGGCTATGAAATTTTTGACTATAATTATTGACCAGGCCCCTTCATTGGAGACTCAGGTATAATTGTCCCTAGAATTGCTATGCTGGCAGAAGTTAAGCCAAATTGGATTGTGTTAATAGGTGAGTTTGATAATTTACATTCTTCATTGGTTCTGACAGCTCTACCTGGGGAAATGATCCAAAGTGAATCACTCTTTCTAATCTACATTTCCTATGGATAAGGCTTTGGCAAAACATTTGCTAACCTTGGCATTCATGTCTTCTAAACTTATTGAGTTAATGGATGTTCGGAGTATGGAAAGTTCAGGAGACTATTGGATGTGTTTTCAGTATCTGAGGGATAAACATACCTGTTGGTAGGGAGGATGCATTGTTGTTTTTTGGGGTTTTTCTTTTTCGTTACCACTCCCCACCCCTGCCACTTTCCCCCCTTGGGGTCCATAAGTTTGTTCTCCACATCTGTGTCTCAATTTCTGCCCTGAAAACTGGTTCATCTGTACCATTTTTCTAGGCTCTACATATATGCATTAATATACGATATTTGTTTTTCTCTTTCTGACTTACTTCATTCTGTATGACAGTCTCTAGAGCCATCCACGTCTCTACAAATGACCCAATTTCGTTCCTTTTTATGGCTGAGTAATATTCCATTGTATATATGTAACACAATTTCTTTATCCATTCATCTGTCGACGGGCATTTAGGTTGCTTCCATGACCAGGATACTGTAAATAGTGCTGCAATGAACATTGGGGTGCATGTGTCTTTTTGAATTATGGTTTTCTCTGGGTACGTGTCCAGTAGTGGGACTGCTGGGTCATATGGTAATTCAGTTTTTAGTTTTTGAAGGAACCTCCATACTGTTCTCTATAGTGGCTGTATCAATTTACATTTGCACCAACAGTGCAGAAGGGTTCCCTTTCCTCCACACCCCCTCCAGCACTTGTTGTTTGTAGATTTTCTGATGATGCCCATTTTAACTGGTGTGAGGTGATACCTCATTGTAGTTTTGATATGTGTTTCTCTAATAATTAGTGATGTTGAGCAGCTTTTCATGTGCTTCTTGGGCATCTGTATGTCTTCTTTGGAGAAATGTCTATTTAGTTCTTCCCATTTTTGGATTGGGTTGCTTGTTTTTTTAATATTGAGCTGCATGAGCTATTTATATATTTTGGAGATTAATCCTTTGTCCGTTGATTTGTTTGCAAATATTTTCTCCCATTTTGAAGGTTGTCTTTGCATCTTGTTTATAATTTCCTTTGCTATACAAAAGCATTTAAGTTTCATTACGTCCCATTTGTTTATTTTTGTTTTTATTTCCATTTCTCTAGGAGGTGGATCAAAAAAGATGTTGCTGTGATTTAAGTCAAAGTGTGTTCTTCCTATGGTTTCCTCTAAGAGCTTTATAGTGTCTGGTCTTATATTTAGGTCTTTAATCCATTTTGAGTTTATTTTTGTGTATGGTGTTAGGGAGTGTTCTAATTTCATTCTTTTACATGTAGCTGTCCAGTTTTCCCAACACCACTTATTGAAGAGACTGTCTTTTCTCCATTGTATATGCTTGCCTCCTTTGTCATAGATTAGTTGACCATAGGTGCGTGGGTATGTCTCTGGACTTTCTATCTTGTTCCATCGATCTATATTTCTGTTATTGTGCCAGTACCATATTGTCTTGATTACTGCGACTTTGTAGTATAGTCGGAAGTCAGGGAGTCTGATTCCTCCAACTCCATTTTGTTCCCTCACGACAGCGTTGGCTATTCGGGGTCTTTTGTGTTTCCATACAAATTTTAAGATTTTTTGTTCTAGTTCCATAAAAAATGCCATTGGTAATTTGAGAGGGATTGCATTGAATCTGTAGATTGCTTTGGGTAGTAGAGTCATTTTCACAATATTGATTCTTCCAATCCAAGAACATGGTACATCTCTCCATCTGTTGGTATCATCTTTAATTTCTTTCATCAGTGTGTTATAGTTTTCTGCATACAGGTCTTTTGTATCCTTAGGTAGGTTTATTCCTAAGTATTTTATTCTTTTTGTTGTGATCATAAATGGGAATGTTTCCTTAATTTCTCTTTCAGATTTTTCATGATTCTTGTACAGGAATGCAAGAGATTTCTGTGCATTAGTTTTGTATCCTGCAACTTTACCAAATTCACTGATTAGCTCTAGTAGTATTCTGGTAGCATCTTTAGGATTATCTATTTAGAGTATCATGTCATCTGCAAACAGTGACAGTTTTATTTCTTTTCCAATTTGTATTCCTTTTATTTCTTTTTCTTCTCTGATTGCCATGGCTAGGACTTCCAAAACTACGTTGAATGATAGTGGTGCGAGTGGATATCCTTGTCTTTTTCCTGATCTTAGAGGAAATGCTTTCAGTTTTTCACCATTGAGAATGATGTTTGCTGTGGTTTTGTCATATATGGCCTTTATTGTATTGACGTAGTTTCCCTCTATGCCCAGTTTCTGGAGAGTTTTTATCATAAATGGGTGTTGAATTTTGTAAAAAGCTTTTTATGCGTCTGTTGAGATGATCATATGGTTTTTATACTTCAATTTGTTAAAATGGTGTATCACATTGATTGATTTGCATATACTGAAGAATCCTTGCATCCCTGGGATAAATCCCACTTGATCAAGTTGTATGATCCTTTTAATGTGTTGTTGGATTCTGTTTGCTAGTATTTTGCTGAGGATTTTTGCATCTATATTCATCAGTGATATTGGTCTGTAATTTTCTTTTTTTGTAGTATCTTTGTCTGGTTTTGGTATCAGGGTGATGGTGGCCTCATAGAATGAGTTTGGGAGTATTCCTTCCTCTGCAATTTTCTGGAAGATTTTGAGAAGGATGGGTGTTAGCTGTTCTGTAAATGTTGGATAGAATTCACCTGTGAAGCCATCTGGTCCTGGATTTTTGTTTGTTGGAAGAATTTTAATCACAGTTTCAATTTCATCACTTGTGATTAATCTGTTCCTATTTTCTATTTCTTCCTGGTTCAGTCTTGAAAGGTTATACCTTTCTAAGAATTTGCCCATTTCTTCCAGTTTGTCCATTTTTTTGGCATACAGTTGCTGGTAGTAGTCTCTTAGGATGCTTTGTATTTCTGATGTGTTCTTTGTAACTTCTCCTTTTTCATTTCTACTTTTATTGATTTGAGTCCTCTCCCTCTTTTTCTTGATGAGTCTGGCTAATGATTTATCAATTTTGTTTATCTTCTCAAAGAACCAGCTTTTAGTTTATTGCTCTCTGCTATTGTTTTCTTTGTTTCTATTTCATTTATTTCTGCTCTGATCTTTATGATTTCTTTCCTTCTGCTAACTTTGGGGTTTTTGGTTCTTCTTTCTCTAGTTCCTTTAGGTGTAAGGTTAGATTGGTATTTTTGAGATTTTTCTTGTTTCTTGAGGTAGGCTTGTATAGCTATAAACTTCCCTCTTAGAACTGCTTTTGCCATATCCCATAGGTTTTGTATCATCGTGTTTTCATTGTCATTTCTCTCTAGGTATTTTTTACTTTCCTCTTTGATTTCTTCAGTGATCTCTTGGTTATTTAATAAAGTAATGTTTAGCCTCTATGTGTTTCTGTTTTTTACGTTTTTCCCTGTAATTGATTTCTAATCTCATAACATTGTGGTCAGAAAACATGCTTGATATGATTTCAATTTTCTTAAATTCCTGAGGCTTGATTTGGTGACCCAAGATGTGATCTATCCTGGAGAATGTTCTGTGCGCACTTGAGAAGAAAGTGAAATCTACTATTTTTGGATGGAATGTCCCATAAATATCAATTAAATCTGTCTGGTCTATTGTGTCATTTAAACCTGTGTTTCCTTATTAATATCTGTTTCAATGATCTGTCCATTGGCATAAGTGAGGTGTTAAGGTCCCCCACTATTACTGTGTTGCTGTTGAGTTCCCCTTTTATAGCTGTTAGCAGTTGCCTTATGTATTGACATGTTCCTATGTTGGGTGCATATATATTTATAATTGTTATATCTTCTTCTTGGATTGATCCCTTGATCATTATGTAGTGTCCTTCCTTGTCTCCTGTAACATTCTTTTTTTTTTTTTTACATCTTTATTGGAGTATAATTGCTTTACAATGCTGTTAGTTTCTGCTCTATAACAAAGTGATTCAATTATACATAAACATAGGTTCCAATATCTCCACCCTCTTGCATCTCCCTCCCTCACACCCTCCCTATCCCATCCATCCAGGTCATCACAAAGCACCGAGCTGATCTCCCTGTGCTATGCAGCTGCTTCCCACTAGCTATCTATTTTACGTTTGGTAGTGTACATATGTCCATGCCACTCTCTCACTTTATCACAGCTTAACCCTCCCCCTCCCCTTATCCTCAAGTCCATTCTCTAGTAGGTCTGTGTCTTTATTCCTGTCCCACCCCCAGGCCCTTCACGACACTTCTTTTTTTCTTAGATTCCATATATATGTGTTAGCATATGGTATTTGTCTTTCTCTTTCTGACTTACTTCACTCTGTATGACAGACTCTAGATCCATCCACCTCACTACAAATAACTCCATTTCATTTCTTTTTATGGCTGAGTAATATTCCATTGTATATATGTGCCACATCTTTATCCATTCATCCAATGATGGACACTTAGGTTGTTTCCATGTCCTGGCTATTGTAAATAGAGCTGCAATGAACATTTTGGTACATGACTCTTTTTGAATTATGGTTTTCTCAGGGTATATGCCCAGGAGTGGGATTGCTGGGTCATATGGTAGTTCTATTTGCAGTTTTTTAAGGAACCTCCATACTGTTCTCCATAGTGGCTGTACCAATTC
>RJWK010017542.1:0-34232 GCA_004363435.1 Platanista minor | reverse complement strand
AACCACTGCGCCGCCAGGGAAGCCCAACATCCTACCTTTTTGAAGTAGCGTTTTCTGCAGTGACAGCAACAAAAACGAGATTATGGAGTAGACTGGACATAAGCAACACACTTTGCATGTCACTGTCTCCCATCACCCCCAGATGGGACCATCTAGTTGCAGGGAAACAAGCTCAGGGGTCTCACTGATTCTGCATTATGGTGAGTTGTATAATTACTTCATTATATAGTACAATGTAATAATAATAGAAATAAAGTGCACAATAGATGTAATGCGCTTGAATCATCCGGAAACCATCCCCCCACCCCCCTGTCCATGGAAAAATAGCCACCTATGGGAATACCAGCTGGGTTTATATATACTTGCAAGTACTTTATTGAGAATGAAAGGAAATTGGGCCCTGAAATGGACAAAATGAGATTCTTTTGACATTCCAAAGCTGAATTTTTAGTGCACATTTACTGCCAGCAGTCTTCTGGACTTCTGCCGGCAGGGTACTGGAAACAACAGTGGTAAGTGCTTTTCTCTTTCCTAAAATAAGATTAGCATGGGGAAAATATTTGTAGGGCTAGCTCTTAAGGAATTAAAAGCAACTGTCCTTGTTTTACAAATCTAGTCTTTATAGGGCCAGAGTTGTGGCTCCAAAAATAATCCAAAGCCTACCAGTGCTTTTACTACTCCCAAAACCTCCCCTATTTATCTTTTTTTAAACAATGTGTATGTATTTATTTTAAAATATAAGAAAGAAAACCTAAAATAAACAGCCCTAAATGTAAACAGATACTAGCTAACAGGATGATCACCACAGCAGTGTTTTTGTATCAAAAACTGAAACTTCCAAATGTCACAAAAATAGAGTAATAATTAAATCACTTATTCAATAACACCAGATACAAGCAGTAGTAAATATATTTGAATTTTAGGCAAGAAAATGTGTTCCCAAATATTTCTATATATCATGCAAGTAGATTAAAAATTATATGTATAGTAGGATGATAATTTGTTGCAAGTAAACACTTTCCAATATGCAAATACAGCTAGAGATAGGTACATAGAAAGGCATCAATATCTTCCCCGTGAGTATGTCTGGATGACATACTTATCTGTGATTTTTGTTTTTCTTCTTACTCATTTTGGTTTTCTGCTATGGATATGTATCACTTCATACTAGGAGAATGGGAGAAGTTAGTTTTCATAAAGGAAAAAAAATAAAAATAAAAAGAACTCCAAAGAGCTTTATTTTCTTTTAGCATTTGGTTTAAACACTTCAAAATATATGCATTGGTATGTACTAGAACAAATGATGGCCTATTTTTTCAAGTTTTCCTGCATCTATTGAGATCATCATGCAGATTTTGTTCTTCAATTTGTTGATGTGGTGTATCAAACTGATTGACTTGCAGATATTGAAAAATCCTTGCATCCCTGGAATAAATCCCACTTGATCATGGTGTATGATCCTTTTAATGTACTGTTGCATTCTGTTTACTACTATTTTATTGAAGGATTCTGTGTCTGTGTTTATCAGTGATATTGGCCTGTAATTTTTTGGGTTTTGGTATCATTGTCTGGTTTTGGTATCAGGGTGATGGTGGCCTCATAGAATGAGCTCAGGAATGTTCATTCCTCTGCAAAATTTTTTTAACATCTTTATTGGAGTATAATTGCTTTACAATGGTGTTAGTTTCTGCTTTATAACAAAGTGAATCAATTATACATATACATATGTTCCCATATCTCCTCCCTCTTGCGTCTCCCTCCTTCCCACCTTCCCCATCCCACCCATCCAGGTGATCACAAAGCACTGAGCTGATCTCCCTGTGCTATGTGGCTGGAATAGTTTAAGAAGGATCCCTGTTAGCTCTTCTCTAAATGTTTGATAGAATTCACCTGTGAAGCCATCTGGTCCTGGACTTTTGTTTGTTGGGAAATTTTTTAATCACAGTTTCAATTTCATTACTTGTGATTGGTCTGTACATATTTTCAATGTCTTCCTGGTTCAGTCTTGGGAGATTTTGCCTTTCTAAAACTTTGTCCATTTCTTCTAAGTTGTCCATTTTATTGGCATATAGTTTCTTTTAGTAGTCCCTTATGATCCTTTACATTTCTGTGGTATCTGTCTTAACTCCTCCTTTTTTATTTCTAATTTTATTTATTTGAGCACTCTCCCTCTTTTTCTTGATGACTCTGACTAAAATTGTATCATTTTTGTTTATCTTTTCTAAGAACCAGCTTTTAGTTTCTTCATCTCTATTCCATTTATTTCTGCTTGGATATTTATGATTTCTTTCCTTCTACTAACTTTGTGTTTTTTTTGTTCTACTTTCTCTAGTTACTTTAGATGGGAGGTTAGATTGGTTACTTGAGATATTTCTTGTTTCCTGAGGTAAGATTGCTTTGCTCTAAACTTTGCCCTTAGGACTGCTTTTGCTGCATCCTTTAGGTTTTGGATTGTTGTACTTTCATTTTCATTTTTCTCTAGGTATTTTTTGACTTCCTCTTCAATTTCTTCAGTGATCCACTGGTTGTTTAGTAACATATTGTTTGGCCTCCACATGTTTGTGTGTTTTTACAGTTTTTTTTTCTTGTAGTTGATTTCTAACCTCATAGCGTTGTGGTGGGAAAAGATGCTTGATATAATTTCAATGTTTTTTTATATTTACTGAGGCTTGCTTTTTGCCCAGCATGTGATAAATCCTAGGGAATGTTCCATGTGTACTTGAGAAGAATGTGTATTCTGCTGCTTTTGGGTGGAATGCTCTATAAATTTTAATTAAGTCCATCTGGTCTAATGTGTCATTTAAGGCCTGTGTTTCCTTATTGATTTTCTGTCTTGATGATCTGTCCATTGATGAAAGTGGGGTGTTAAAGTTCCCCCCCTATTATTGTGCTACTGTCAATTTCCCCTTTTATGCCTGTTAGTGTTTGCCTTATATATTGAGGTGCTTGTATGTTAGCTGCATATATATGTACAATTGTTATATCTTCTTGGATTGATCTCTTGATCCTTATGGTACTGTCCTTCTTTGTCTCTTGTAACAGTCTTTGTTTTAAAGTCTATTTTGTCTGATATAAATATTGCTGCTCCAACTTTCCTTTGATTTCTATTTGCATGGAAAATATTTTTCTATCCCCTCACTTTCTATCTGTCTGTGTCCCTAGATCTGAAGTGAGTCTCTTGTAGGCAGTATATATGCAGGTCTTGTTTTGTATCCATTCAGGCAGTCTGTGTCTTTTGGTTGGAGCATTTAATCCATCTAAGTTTAAGGTAATTATTGATATGTACTTTCTAATTGCCATTTTGTTAATTGTTTTAGATTTGTTTTGTAGGTCTTTTTTTCTTCCCTTCCTCTTTTTTTCTCTTCTCTTGTGATATGACTAATTTTAGTGTTGTGTTTGGAATCCTTTTTATTTTTGTGTGTGTATCTATTGTAGATTTTTGATTTGCATTTACAATGAGGTTTTGATATAGCAGTATATATATAAACAAGATTGTTTCAAGTTGCTGACCTTTTAAATTCAAATGCCTTTCCAATATCCTGCATTTGGTCTCTCCTCTTCTCACATTTGTTGGGTTTTATATCATATTTGTGTGTGGATGACTTCCTACCTTTACTATATGTTTGCCTTTGCTGGTGACCTGTTCCATTTGTAATTTTCTTGTTTCTAGTTGTGGTCTCACCTTTTCTTCCTAGAGAAGTTCCTTTAACATTTGTTGCAAGCTGGTCTCATGGTGCTGAATTCTCTTAGCTTTTGCTTCTCTGTAAAGCTTTTGATTTCTCCATCAAATCTGAATGAGAGCCTTGCTGGGTAGAGTATTCTTGGTTATAGGTTTTTCCCTTTAACGACTTTAAATATATCATGCCACTCCCTGCTGGCCTGCAGAGTTTCAGCTGAGAAATTAGCTGATAACCTCATGAGAGTTTCCTTGTACATTATTGGCTGCTTTTCTCTTGTTGCTTTTATATATTTTTTTGCCTTTAATTTTTGTCAATTTGATTACTATGTGTCTCAGCATGTTCTGCCTTTGGTTTATCCAGCCTGGGACTCTCTACACTTCTGGACTTGGGTTACTGTTTCCTTTCCCATGTTAGGGAAGTCTTCAGCTGTTATCTGTTCAAATATTTTCTCAGGTCCTTTCTCTCTTCTCCTTCTTGGACCCCTATAATGCAAATGTTGGTGCACTTAATGTTGTCCCAGAGGTCTCTTATACTGCCTTCATTTCTTTTTATCCCTTTTTCTTTATTCTGTTCCGCAGCAGTGATTTCCACCATTCTGTTTTCCAGCTCAATTATCAGTTCTACAGCCTCTGTTATTCTGCTATTGATTCCTTCAGTGTATTTTTCATTTCAGTTATCTTATTGTTTATCTCTGTTTGTTCTTTAGTGCTTCCAGTTCTTTGTTAAACATTTCTTCTATCTTCTCAATCTGTGACTCCATTCTTTTTCTGAGATCTTAGATCATCTTTATTATCATTATTCTGAATTCTTTATCAGGTAGATTGCCTATCCCCACTTCACTTAGTTGTTTTTCCTGAGGTTTTATCTTGTTCTTTCCTCTGAGACATATTCCTCTGCCATCCCATTTTGTCTGACTTTTTTGATTGCAGTTTCTGTTCCACAGGCTGCAAGCTTGTAGTTCTTGCTCCTGCTGTCTGACCCCTAGTGGATGAGGCTAAGAGGCCTAGGCAGGCTTCCTGGTGGGAGGGACTGGTCCTGCCCACTGGTGGGTGGAGTTAGGTCTTGTCCCCCTGCTGGGCAGCACTGTGTCAAGAGGTGTGCTTAGCTGGCAGCTATGTTCTCAGTAAGACTTTAAGCAGCCTGTCTGCTGATGGGTGGGGCTTTGTTCCCCCCTGTTGGTTGTTTGTCCTGAGTCTTCCCAGCACTGGTCCCTACTGACTACTTGGTGGGGCAGGGTTTGGTGAGAAAAGGCAGCCTCCAGGAGGGTTCACACCAATGAGTATTACCCAGAGCTACTGCTACCAGTGTCTTTGTCCCTGCAGAGACCCACAGCCACCCCCCACCTCTGCAGGAGACCCTCCAATACTAGCAGGTAGATCTTGCACAGGCTTTTATGAGGTCACTGCTATTTTCCCTGGGTCTTGGTGTACACAAGACCTTGTGTGCACCCTCCAAGAGTGGAGTTTCTGTGTCCCCCAGTGCTGTGGAATTCCTGTGATCAAACTCCACTGGCCTTCAAAGCCAGATTCTCTGGAGTCTTCCCCTCCCATTGCCAGACCCCCAGAGGTGAGCCTTACTTGGGGCTCAGAACTTTCACTCCTGTGGGAGAACCTCTGGGAATAATTATTTTCCAGTTTTTAGGTTGCCCACCTAGTGGGTATGGGATTTGATTTGATTGTGGCTGCACCCCTCTTACCATCTTATTGTGGCTTCCTCTTTGTCTTCAGATGTAGGGTATCTTTTTTGGTAGGTTCCAGTGTACTTTGGTGATGGTTGATCAGCAGTTATTTGTAATTTTGTTGTTTTTGTAAGAAGAGGTGAGCTCATGTGCTTCTACTCCACCATCTTTTCTGTTTCTTTCCCCCCTATTTATCTTAAGAGGTTTGTAATTTTGAGAAAAAATTTTGGCCTTAAGGAAACAAAGACCTCCTTGAATGAACTTTCCTTTTTCCTCCTATGTCTTTGAGATGCAAATGTTCTACCTGGTCTTCTCCGGGAACCTTACCTCTGCTATCCTTTTAAAATGCAAATTTCAGGAAAGAGTATAGGTAATTTGGAACTTTTCTTGTCAAGGACAAATAGAAATCTTAAGTGTCTTCTCTATAAATATTAGTAAAAATTGTTTAGCCACCTAGACAGGTGACCTTGATTTGTTCCTTCTGCCAGAAACCCAATTTGAATCCAACCTCTTTTGTAACTGATGGGTTTTATGTTACTTTATAGTAAGTCCTCTACATACAAACCTTAAAGCTGTGAACTTTCAAAGACGCAAACATGTGTTCACATGTCCAATCACGTAAGTTAGTTCAAGATACTGTACTGTTAGGATTAAAAATGTTTTCTTTATTTTTTGTGTTTGTTTTTTATGTATTGTTTGTGTGAACAGTATTATAAACCTATTACAGTATAGTACTATATAACCAACTGTGTTGGGTACCTAGGCTAACTTTGTTGGACTTACGAACAAATTGAACTTAAAAACGCATTCTCAGAACGGAACTCATTTGTATATAGGGGACTTACTGTACCTGATTCATGGCTGAAATTTTGGAATGGGACTATACAGTCTCTGTTTTTATGTGTTTTTGTGAGTCTATATATGTGTGTTGTAGATGTGTGGTATGGCCAAAGTTAATTTGTAAAAGAGCTTTATTTAACTGCCTTAAAGGTAATTAAGTACTTAAATAAACACTCAGAAATATAAAAGAAACTGGCCAGAATGGATTTTTGGTTCACATGATCTGGAAAATATTAGTTATTGAATTAATATCTGGAGACTTCCCTGGTGACCCAGTGGCTAAGACTCTGCACTCCCAATGCAGGAGGCCCAGGTTTGATCCCTGGTCAGGGAACTGGATCCCACATGACACAACTAGGAGTTCACATGCTGCAACTAAAGATCCAACATGCTGCATATAAATATCCCACATGCCACAACTAAAGATCCCACATGCCACAACTAAACATAAAAAGATCCCACATGCTGCAATGAAAATCCAACATGCCACAACTAAGACCCCATGTGCCGAAACTAAGACCTGGCACAACCAAAAAATATTTTTTAAAAGAATTAATATCTGGTTGCCAACAAACACATGAAAGGATGCTCAACATCACTAATCATTAGAGAAATGTAAATCAAAACTACAATGAGGTATCACCTCACACCTGTCAGAATGGTCATCATCAAAAAATCTACAAACAGGGTTTCCCTGGTGGTGCAGTGGTTGAGAGTCCACCTGCCAATGCAGGGGATGACGGTTCGTGCCCCGGTCCAGGAAGATCCCACATGCCGCAGAGCGGCTGAGCCAGTGAGCCATGGCCACTGAGCCTGCACGTCCAGAGTCTGTGCTGCACAACGGGAGAGGCCACAGCAGTGAGAGGCCTGCGTAAAGCAAAAAAAATCTACAAACAATAAATCCTGGAGTGGGTGTGGACAAAAGGGAACCCTTTTGCACTGTTGGTGGGAATGTAAATTAATACAGCCACAATGGAGAACAGTATGGAGGTTCCTTATAAAACTAAAATAGAACTACCATACAATACAGCAATCCCACTACTGGGCATATACCCTGAGAAAACCATAATTCAAATAGAGTCATGTATCACAATTTTCATTGCAGCTCTAATAGCCAGGACATGGAAGCAACCTAAGTGTCCATCAACAGATAAATGGATAAAGAAGATGTGGCACATATACACAATGGAATATTACTCAGCCATTAAAAGGAATGAAATTGAGTTATTTGCAGTGAGGTGGATGGACCTAGAGTCTGTCATACAGAGTGAAGTAAGTCAGAAAGAGAAAAACAAATACCATATGCTAACACATATATATGGAATCTAAAAAAAAAACAAACTGGTTTTGAAGAACCTAGGGGCAGGACAGGAATAAAGGTCCAGACATAGAGAATGGACCTGAGGACATGGGGAGGGGGAAGGGTAAGCTGGGACGAAGTGAGAGAGTGGCATGGACATATATACACTACCAAATGTAAAATAGATAGCTAGTGGGAAGCAGCCGCATAGCATAAGAATATCAGCTCGGTGCTTTGTGACCACCTAGAGGGGTGGGATAGGGAAGGTGGGAGGGAGATGCAAGGGGTAGGAGATATGGGGATATTTGTATATGTATAGCTGATTCACTTTGTTATAAAGCAGAAACTAGCACACCATTGTAAAGCAATTATACTCCAATAAAGATGCTAAAAAAAGGAATAAATATCTGGTATTAAAGTTAGCTTAAACTTCTTGGTTTAATTAATACAGACGTCTTTAGAGTCATCCACATCAATTATAATACTTTTATTGTACCTAGGTTTACTATAAATCAAATAAGATATTATTCCTGTGACAATGTGTGTCAGAAAAAAATAGCTTGATATGATAATACTATTGTGTAAATGAAATAGAGGTAAATGAGATAAGAGCTTTTAGGTAAACTCATTTAGGAATAATTATGTCTTAGGAATGTCTACTTAGGAATAGTCTCTCATGATTTTCATAACTTGCTACATTAAGTTAAATGATCGGAATTTATTGACTATTGTAGATCATCTCAAATAAGATAAAATATTGGAACATCAATTGCTGGGCGAATCTAAGTTTACCTACTTTTGCCTTCTTAGGAGAGGAAGACTAAAGCATAAGTTTTCTAGTCAGGAAATGGTGATATGGCAAACAGTTCCCAATTACATGCTTCTTGGTTTTTGCTAGCAATTAAGGCTTTTAAGTGTTAAAATTGTAATATATGGAATTAAAGCTATTAAATAAAAAGGGAAACATTTCAGTATGCCAGGAATGTAAGATGCGTGTTTTCAGTAAAAGAAGGTGTGAGGAATGGAAATGCATTTTGTTAAAGGGAAAAAGGGTACTTTTGTCCTAGAGCAGGCTGTTTTTGAATGGAAAAGAAAATAAGGAACAGATTAGTATGGATACAGAAAGTTGTGGAGGGTTTGTGGAGGAAGAACACTGAGAGAGTTTTGTGCATGTTCAGACTGGCTAAGATAAGATTGAAATTAATTAAGAAGATGAATTTTAAAGTTAAAGTGGTCCAAAACCTGAATTTAGTTTTCTCTCTAGGAGGACAAAGTTTTCTTAAAATGTTTAACTGCTTTTGGTAATAGATTGTGTGAGTTTCTGTACAGTTAATTGATTCATTATGACCTTTGAGATCTTTTATTGTCCCTTTGGTTAAATGAATGGATATTGTTTCACAGTGAACTATGATCCTATTTGACCAGGTGTTTCGAAACTTTTTGATATTTTTGACACAATTCCCAAACATCAGATTCTAAATGAAGTTCATTTGACCTCTAGCTAACTTTCGAGTTTTCTAAAGGGTTTCTGGAACACCTCAAAATATTTGATTTATCGCCATCCTCAGAGAGAGGAATATTAAACTAATTAGGCATGGGAAGCATTGTCAAATGACTGGTGATAGAACTTCTTAGGCTGTATCATATGGGTAAATATTATTAATATAGATATTCTAGAAATTACATGGAACTTCTAAAATTTTGGTATGTTCTGGTAAATGATATCAGCCACAATTCTACGTATTATCTTAAATTGTGTGTCACAGAAGTAACTGAGTTTATTTATCCTTGCATTGTTTAACTGTTTTATCATTCATAGACAGTTATTTTACTCTGATACTTTTTCAAAAGTATGTTTCATCTTCAAGAAGATTCATAGTACAGGTTTCTAATAACTTTCAGATCATACCATTGAACTGGGTAATATTAAATATTCTAATGGAAAACCTAATGGTTTCATAAAACTGTTAACAGAAAATAAAGATCAAGGATTAGTCACATCGGAATGAGAAAAATTATCGGTATGGTTATAATTTTTGGTTTTTTGTCTGAAATATTACTGGTTTGTAGCTTATGTTTTCCAGGTATAAGGAAATCTTTAAATTAAACCTCTGTAATTTGAAGTGAAATATTTATCTTTTCTCTCTACCTGATCCCTCCAGAATTTGGAAACTCTTAAGTTCCAATCAGCTTTCTCAGATATATAAGGAAGGCCACCTCCTAACAGGTACAGGAATCTCTATTTGAGAGACCTTGAGAAGAGAGGAATTCATCAAAATCTATCACCTAAATCTATAGATATTACAGTTGGAATCTGTGACATACTCTTGGTGTGTCTTTCCTGGCATTAAGGTTTTTCTTCTTTTTTTTTTTTTTTTGCGGTACGCAGGCCTCTCACTGTTGTGGCCTCTTCTGTTGCGGAGCACAGGCTCCAGACGTGCAGGCTCAGCGGCCATGGCTCACGGGCCCAGCCACTCCGCGGCATGTGGGATCTTCCCGGACCGGGGCACGAACCCGTGTCCCCTGAATCGGCAGGCAGACTCTCAACCATTATGCCACCAGGGAAGCCCGGCATTAAGGTTTTTTAAAGTTCAATCTGAGATTTATTATGAAAAGTTCCAGCAAAGCCAATTTAAAAGAGCCTATGTGATCAATTAACCAGAACTTTTTTTGCAACCAAATTAGTCTTAATTTAGCTATATTTTGTAGAAATGAAGATAATTATAGAGAGAGAAGGATTATGTTTCACTAGATGTTGAATTTTAATTTTGTTAATTGAGGTCTGTATTTACTGGCTAAAACTCACTTCCCAGATAGCTCCTTGTAAAGCTTAGTTGTTAGAAGGACAGTCTAAGCCTCTTTCTCAAGTTATCACAGTAATATAAATTTGATTAAGGTTGGATTTTCTGTGACCTACAACCAGGTGATTATGCATACTGGAAAATACATCAGATAAAGGACTATTTACAGCCACATTGGAAAGGACCACATCAGACCTCTCCTGAATGAACTGCAATTCCTGTTTCTGACACCTGACTTCAACTAAGACCAACACTACCAAACCAGGAGAAGAAGATGACATCTGAAGTAGACAGCTGACCCAAGATGCTGGACCAGGCCTGTATACTGATTACTTTGACAATTGCTCACACTTTTGCTTATGAACAAATGTATATTTTGGGCTCAATAGCATATAAGTTTCAAAAATCCATCAAATTGCTGGGTTTGTGGCCAATTACCTATGTCCAGTATTCCCAGGTTGCCTTGTTGGAATTCTCCTCTCCAAGGCTCTAATTGGATAGCCCTTAGAAATTTTATTTTAAAAGAAAGAAACTCTAGCAGCATGCAAGCTAATGTTACCACCAATATCACTAAGTGAGACCCCCTTACCTGGCCAACTGATAATGCCAGTTCTGAACGTGACCATAAATACTCCTTTTTATTAGATGTGGAGTATTGTGTAGCTCCTAACAGGACCCAATAGATTTAAGGAGCAAGTTTATGACGTTGGCTCTCCACCCAGGGTTGGTTAGGAAGGTACATAATCGGTTTCGTTAGGCTCAAGGTCACCAAGGTCGTCTTGGAAACAACCCCTGTCAATCTGTCTTTAATGTGGGCACACTGGTCTCAATCAGTTTTCCAATGGTATGATCATTTGATCTCAGTATTTGTTCCTTCACTTGGAATAGATGGTATCATTAGTCACATACATAATTTAACTAAATTTACTCAGCAAGCTTTGAATGATAGTAATCAAGCCATTAACTTGCTTAATTCAGAAGTCTTCATGATAAGAAATGTAGTCTTACAGAATCACCTGGGCCTTAATATTTTAACTGATTTTCAAGGGAGAACTTGTGCTATAATACATAGTGAATGCTGCAACTTTATACCCGTTGAGTCTTCAAATGTAATCAACTTAAGACCCATATAAAGAGTCAGATTTCAGCTCTGAACACTCCTCTTCCCAGTTTTAGGGGAAATACTAGGAAAATGGTTTGGGTCAGGAGGATCCTGGCTTAAATCTTTGCTAATGATGTTGTTGGTCCTACTGGCAATTTTAATTAGTTTGTGGAGCTTATAAGGTGATAGTTTCTTGCCTTTTGTGCTTTGTGTCACCTACTGGTACTAAGATACTGATTTCTAAAACACTTGAAATTTTGATCACATTTAGAGTGTCTAATATAATGGACATACACAATTTACATATTAGGAAAATTGACTTAAATCTTATTGGACCACTTGGAATTGACTGTAGGACCTTGCTGAAGATTCTACTAGTATAATCCCCCAAAAAGTGAAAACTGGGCGATTAAGACCAGGCACTGAAGACCATGATGAACTCAGGGGAGGAAAGCAACCACCCTGGCATTGAGGGACCAAATATTTGATCACCTAATGCTTCCTATTGAAAGATTAATGATCAAAAGGGGGAAATAGTGAAATAAAATTCATATTTTATAGCAAGGCAAGATTTTTTTGTTTTTTTGAAATTAATTGTTATTGGAGGATAGTTGATTTACAATGCTTAGTTTCTGTTGTACAGGAAAATGAACCAGTTATACATATACATATATCCACTCTTTTTTAGAATCTTTTCCCATATAGGCCATTACAGAGTATTGAGTAGAGTTACCTGTGCTATACAGTAGGTCCTTATAAACTATTTTGTATATAGTAATATGTATATGTCATCCCAATCTCCCAATTTATCCCTCCCTGCCTTTCTCCCTTCATGACCATAAGTTTGTGTTCTACATCTGTGACTCGATTTGTTTTGTAAATAAGTTCATTTGTACAACTTTTTTAGATTGTACATATAAGTGATAACATATGATACTTTCTCTTTCTAACTGAATTCACTCAGTATGGCAATTTCTAGGTCCATCAGTGTCATTGCAAGTGGTATTCTTTCATTCTTTTTATGGCTGAGTAATATTCCATCGTATATATGTACCTCATCTTCTTTATCCATTTATCCGATGATGGACACTTAGGTTGCTTCCATGTCCTGACTATTGTAAATAGTGCTGCAACGAATATTGGGGTGCATGTATCCTTCTGAATTATGGTTTCCTCCAGATATATGAGCAGGAGAGGGATTGCTGGATCGTATGATAGTTCTATTTTTAGTTTTTTAAGGAACCTCCATACTGTTCTCAATAGTGGCTGTACAAATTTACAATCCACCAACAGTGTAGGAGGGTTCCCTTTCTCCATAACCTCTCCAGCATTTACTTTTTGTAGATTTTTTTTGATTATTGCCGTTCTAAGCAGTGTGAGGTGATAACTCATTGTAGTTTTGATTTGCATTTCTCAAGTAATTGTGATGTTGAGCATCCTTTCATGGGCTTTTTGGCCATCTATATGTCTTCTTTGGAGAAATGTCTATTTAGATATTTGGCCCATTTTTTGATTGGGTTTTTTTTTCTGATATTGAGCCACATGTGCTGTTAGTATATTTTGGAGATTAATCCCTGTTGGTCACTTCATTAGCAAATATTTTCTCCCATTCTGATGTTTGTCTTTTCATTTTGTATATGGCTTCCTTTGCTGTGCAAAAGCTTTTAAGTTTAATTAGGTCCCATGTGTTTATTTTTTTATTAATATTTATTAGAGTATAGTTGCTTTGCAATGTTGTGTTAGTTTCTACTGTACAGCAAAGTGAATCAGATATACATATACATATATCCCCTCTTTTTTGGATTTCCTTCCCATTTACCTCACAACTGTGTTATACAGTAAGTTTTACAGGTTATCTATTTTATGCATAGTAGTGCACATATGTCAAACCCAATCTCCCAATTCATCCCATCCCCCCCTGGTATCCACACATCCGTTCTTTATGTCTGTGTCTCTATTTCTGCTTTGTAAAAAAATTTACCTGTATCACATATAAGCGACATTATACAAAATTTGTTTTTCTCCTTCTCACTTACTTCACTCTGTATGACAGTCTCTAGGTCCATTCACGGCTCTGCAAATTGCACAGTTTAGTTCCTTTTTATGGCTGAGTAACATTCCATTGTATATATGTACATCTACTTTATTCTTCTGTTGATGGACATTTAGGTTGCTTCCATGTCCTGGCTATTGTAAATATTGCTGCATGTACCTCTTTGAATTATGGTTTTCTCTGGGTACATACCCAGGACTGGGATTGCTGTGTTACATGGTAGTTTTATTTTTATTTTTTTAAGGAACCTCCATACTGTTCTCCGTAGTGGCTATATCAATTTACAAGCCCACCAAGAGTGTAAGAGGGTTCCCTTTTCTCCACTCCCTCTCCAGCATTTATTGTTTGTACATTTTTTAATGATGGCCATTCTAACTGGTGTAAGGTGGTACCTCCTTGTAGTTTTGGTTTGTGTTTCTCTAATAACTAGTGATATGGAGCATCCTTTCATGTGTTTCTTGGCCATCTGTATGTCTTCTTTGGAGAAATGTCTATTTAAGTCTTCAGCCCATTTTTTAAATTGGGTTGTTTGTTTGTTTTTGATATGAGCTGCATGAGCTGTTTGTATATTTTGGAGATTAATCCCTTGTCAGGTGCTTAGTTGGCAATTATTTTCTCCCATTCTGAGGGTTGTCTTTTCATCTTATTTATGGTTTCATTTGTTGTGAAAAAGCTTTTAAGTTTAATTAGGTCCCATTTGTTTATTTTTGTTTTTATTTTCATTGCTCTAGGTAGGAGGTGGGTCAAAAATGGTCTTGCTGTGATTTATGTCAAAGAGTGTTCTGCCAATTTTTTCCTCTAAGAGTTTTATATTATATGGCTTTACGTTTAGGTCCTTAATCCATTTTGAGTTTATTTTTGTGTATGGTGTTAGGGAGTGTTCTAATTTTACTCTTTTACATGTAGCTAACCAGTTTTCACATCACCAGTTATTGAAGAGGCTGTCTTTTCTCCACTGTATATTCTTGCCTCGTTTCTAATAGATTAGGTGACCATATGTGCATGGGTTTATCTCTGTGCTTTCTATTCTGTTCCATTTATCTATATGTCTGTTTTTGTGCCAGTACCATACTGTCTTGATTACTGTAGCTTTGTAGTATAGTCTGAAGTCAGGGAACCTGATTCCTTCTGCTCCACTTTTCTTTCTCAAAACTGCTGTGGCTCTTTGGGGTTTTCTTGTGTATCCATACAAATTGTAAAAATTTTGTTCTACTTCTGTGAAAAATGCTATTGGTAATTTCACAAGGATTGCATTGAATGTGTAGATTGCTTTGGGTAGTATAGTCATTTTGAAAATATTGATTCTTCCAATCCATGAACATGTTATGTCTTTCCATCTGTTTGTGTCATTTTTTTGTGTGTGTGTGGTAAGTGGGCCTCTCACTGTTGTGGCCTCTCCCATTGCAGGGCACAGCCTCCAGACGTGCAGGCTCAGCAGCCATGGCTCACGGGCCCAGCTGCTCCATGGCATGTGGGATCTTCCCGGACTGGGGCATGAACCCATGTCCCCTGCATCAGCAGATGGACTCTCAACCACTGCGCCACCAGGGAAGCCCTGTTTGTGTCATCTTTGATTCCTTTCATCAGTGTCTTATAATTTTCTGCATACAGGTCTTTTACCTCCTTAGGTAGGCTTATTCCTTGGTATTTTATTCTTTTTGATGTGATGGTAAATGGGATTTTTTCCTTGATTTCCCTTTGTGATCTTTCATTTTAGTGTAGAGAAATGCAAAAGATTTTTGTGCATTAATTTTTATCCAGCAAGTTTACCAAATTCATTGATGAGCTCTAGTAGTTTTCTGGTAGCATCTTTAGGATTTTCTATGTATAATATCATGTCATCTGCAAACAGTGACAGTTTTACTTCTTTTCCAATTTGGATTCCTTTTATTTCTTTTTTCTGTGATTGCCATGGCTAGGACTTCCAAAACTATGTTGAATAAAAGTAGTGAGTGGACATCCTTGTCTTTTTCCTGATCTTAGAGGAAATGCTTTCAACTTTTCACTGTTGAAAATGATGTTACCTGTGACTTTGTCATATATGGTCTTTATTATGTTGAGGTAGGTTCCCTCTATGCCGACCTTCTGGAGTTTTTATCATAAATGGGTGTTGAATTTTGTCAGAAGCTTTTTCTGCTTCTATTGAAATGATCATATGTTTTTTATTCTTCAGTTTGTTAATGTGGTATATCTCATTGATTGATTTATGTATATTGAAGACTTGCATCTCTGGCATAAATCTCACTTGATCATGGTGTATGTTCTTTTTAATGTGTTGTTGGTTTTGGTTTGCTCTTATTTTGTTGAGAATTTCTGAGTCTGTGTTCATCAGTGATATTAACTTGTAATTTTCTTTTATTGGTGATGTCTTTGTCTGGTTTTGGTATCAGGTGGTGGCTTCATAGAATGAGCTTGGGAGTGTTGATTCCTCTGCAATTTTTGGAATATTTTGAGAAGTATAGGTGTTAATTCTTCTCTAAGTGTTTGATAGAATTCACCTATAAAGCCACCTGGTCATGGACTTTTGTTTGCTGGAAGATTTTTATCACTGTTTAAATTTCAGTACTTGTGATTGGTCTGTTCATATTTTCTATTCTACTGGGAATTGACTGTAGGACCTTGCTGAACATTCTGCTAGCATTACCCCCCAAAAGAGAGAACTGCGTTATTAGGACCTGGTATTGAGGAACATGATTGACCTAGAAAGGCAAGCATGCACCCGAGCATTAAAGGGCCAAATATTTGATCACCTAATGCTTTCTATTTAAAGATTAATGATCAAAAGGGGGAAATTTTGAAATAAAATTCATATCTTATGGCAAGGCCAGAAAAATTTAAACATAAACGTTTTTCTTTGCCCTTTCGCCTCCTCTTTTCCCCTTACTCTGCACTGTGGATCTGCATTATGCATCCCCACTGGCAGAAATACTTGCTCCACCATAAAGAGCAACATTCTCCTAGCACCAAAAAGACGACTCCTTAAAAGATAACATTCCTTCTTGCTCTTCTAGGGGCCACAAGGACGTTTATGTCTGGCTTGTGTACACGGTCAATAATACATCATTTAATGTCCAGACCTTTGTCTCAAAAAACTTATATAACTGTGCCTTGACTTCTATTGTCTCTTCTAATAGTCTTTATTTTATTTATTTTTTTATTTTTTTTGCGGTACGCAGGCCTCCCACTGTTCTGGAGCGGCATGTGGGATCTTCCCGGACCGGGGCATTAACCCATGTCCCCTGCATTGGCAGGTGGACTCTCAACCACTGCACCACCAGGGAAGCCCAATAGTCTTTATTTTAATGTCTACTTTTTTCTGATATGAGATTTGCTACTCCAGCTTTCTTTTGGTTTCCATTTTCATGGAATATCTTTTTCCATCCCATTACTTTCAGTCTGCATGTGTCTCTAAGTCTGAAGTGGGTCTCCTGTAGGCAGCATATTTATGGGTTTTGTTTTTGTATCCATTCAGCCAGTCTGTGTCTTTTGGTGGGAGCATTTAATCCGTTTACATTTAAAGTAATTATCGATATGTATGTTCCTATTCCCATTTTCTTAATTTTTGGGTGTTTGTTATTGTAGGTCTTTTCCTTCTCTTGTGTTTCTTGCCTAGAGAAGTTCCTTTAGCATTTGTTGTAAAGCTGGTTGGGTGGTGCTGAACTCTCTCAGCTTTTGCTTGTCTGTAAAGGTTTGAATTTGTCCATCTAATCTGAATGAGATCCTTGCTTTGTAGAGTAATCTTGGTTGCAGATTTTTCTCCTTCATCACTTTAAATATGTCCTGCCAGTCCCTTCTGGCTTGAAGAGTTTCTGCTGAAAGATCAGCTGTTAACCTTATGGGGATTCCCTTGTGTGTTATTTGTTGTTTTTCCCTTGCTGTTTTTAATGTTTTCTTTGTATTTAATTTTTGATACTTTGATTAATATATGTCTTGGCATGTTTCTCCTTGGCTTTATCCTGTATGGGACTCTCTGTGCTTCCTGGAATTAATTAACTATTTCCTTTCCCATATTAGGGGAGTTTTCAACTCTAATCTCTTCAAATATTTTCTCATCCCCCCTCTTTCTCCTTTCTTCTTCTGGAACCCCTATAATTCGAATGTTGGTGCATTTAATATTGTCCCAAAAGTCTCTGAGACTGTCTTCAGTTCTTTTCATTCTTTTTTCTTTATTCTGCTCTGCAGTAGTTATTTCCACTATTTTATCTTCCAGGTTACTTATCCGTTCTTCTGCCTCAGTTATTCTGCTATTGATCCCATGTTGAGTATTTTTAATTTCATTTATTGTGCTGTTCATCATTGCTTGTTTCATCTGTAGGTTTTCTAGGTTCTTGTTAAATGTTTCTTGCATTTTAATTATTCTTTTTCCAAGATTTTGGATTATCTTTACTATCATTATTGTGAATTCTTTTTCAGGTAGAGTGCCTATTTCCTCTTCATCTGTTAGGTCTGGTGGGTTTTTATCTTGCTCCTTCATCTGCCGTGTGTTTTTCTGTCTTCTCATTTTGCTTACCTTACAGTGTTTGGTGTCTCCTTTTTGCAGGCTGCAGGTTCGTAGTTCCCGTTGTTTTTGGTGTCTGTCCCCATTGGCTAAAGTTGGTTCGGTGGGTTGTGTAGGCTTCCTGGTTGAGGGGACTAGTGCCTGTGTTCTGGGGGATAAGCCTGGATCTTGTCTTTCTGGTGGGCAGGTCCACGTCTGGTGGTTTGTCTTTGGGTGTCTGTGGACTTATTATTGTTTTAGGCAGCCTCTCTGCTAATGGGTGGGGTTGTGTTTCTCTCTTGCTAGTTGTTTGGCATAGGGTGTCCAGCACTGTAGCTTGTGGGTCATTGAGTGAAGCTGGGGGCTGGTGTTGAGATGGAGATCTCTGGGAGATTTTTGCTGTTTAATATTATGTGGAGGTAGGAGGTCTCTTGTGGACCAGCGTCCTGAAGTTGGCTCTCCCACCTCAGAGGCACAGCACTGACTCCTGGCAGCAGCACCAAGATCCTTTCATCCACAAGGCTCAGAATAAAAGGGAGAAAAAGTAGAAAGAAAGAAGAAAGAAAGAAAGAAAGAAAGAAAGAAAGAAAGAAAGAAAGAAAGAAAGAAAGAAAGAAGGAAAGAAAGAAAGGAAGGAAGGAAGGAAGGAGGGAAGGAAGAAAGGAAGGAAGAAAGGAAGAAAGAAAGGAAGGAAGGAAGAAAGAAAAAGGATAAAATAGAATAAATTAAGTTAAAATAAACTAAATTTATTAAAATAAAAAAATTATTATTAAAATAAAAAAAAAATTTTAACTTAAAAAAAAAAAGGAACGATAGAACCCTAGGACAAATGGTGAAAGCAAAGCTATACAGACAAAATCTCACACAGAAGAATACACATACACACTCACAAAAAGAGGAAAAGGGGAAAAATAATAAATCTTGCTCTCAAAGACCACCTCCTCAGTTTTGGATGATTCGTTGTCTATTCATGTATTCCACAGATTCAGGGTACATCAAGCTGATTGTGGGGATTTAATTCACTGCTCCTGAGGCTGCTGGGAGAAATTTCTCTTTCTCTTCTTTGTTTTCACAGCTCCGGGGGCTCAGCTTTGGATTTGGCCCCACCTCTGAGTGTAGTTGCTGGGGGCATCTTTTCTTTGCTCAGACAAGACTGGGTTAAGGGAGCAGCTGCCTCGGGGGCTCTGGCTCACTCCAGCCAGGGGCAGGGAAGGGCACAGAGTGCAGGGTAAGCCTGTAGCGGCAGAGGCAGGCGGGACGCTCCACCAGCCTGAGGTGCACTGTGCGTTCTCCCGGGGATGTTGTCCCTGGATCCCGGGGCCCTGGCAGTAGCAGGCTCCACAGGCTTCCTGAAGGGAGGTGTGGATAGTGTCCTGTGCTGGCACACAGTCTTCTTGGTGGTGGCAGCTTCAGCCTTAGCATCTCATGCCCGTCTCTGCTCTCCGCACTGTTAGCCATGGCTCGCACCTGTCTCTGGAGCTCCTTTAAGCAGTGCTCTTAATCCCCTCTCTTCACACACCAGGAAACAAAGAGGGAAGAAACAGTCTCTTGCTTCTTCGGCAGGTCCAGACTTTTCCCTCGACTCCCTCCCACCTAGCCATGGTGCAGTAACCCCCTGCAGGCTGTGTTCATGCCACAAAACCCAGTCCTCTCCCTGTGCTCAGACCGAAGCCCGAGGCTCAGCTCCCAGCCTCGACCACCCTGGCGGGTGAGCAGACAAGCCTCTTGGGCTGGTGAGTGCTGGTCGGCACCGCTCATCTGTGCAGGAATCTCTCTGCTTTGCTTTCCATACCCCTGTTGCTGTGCTCTCCTCCAAGGCTCCAAAGCTTCCCCCCTCCACCACCCGCAGTCTCCGCCCGCAAAGGGGCTTCCTAATGTGTAGAAACTTGTCCTCCTTCACAGCTCCTTCCCACTGGTGCAGGTCCCGTCCTTATTCTTTTGTCTCTGATTATTCTTTTTTTTTCTTTTGCCCTACCCAGATACGTGAGGAGTTTTTGCCTTTTGGGAGGTCTGAGGCCTTTTGCCAGCGTTCAGTAGGTGTTCTGTAGGAGTTGTTCCACGTGTAGATATATTTTTGGTGTATCTGTGGGGAGGAAGGTGATCTCCATGTCTTACTCTTCCGCCATCTTCTCTTCCCTGCTTTTATTTTTTAAAAGAATTTTACTGGGTGTTATGCTCCAGTTTGATTTTTTTCTTTCAGTACATTTAAATATGTTACTCCATTGTCTTCTGGCTTTCACAGTGTCAAAATAAAGACAGTTGTCATTCTCATTTTGTTCCCTTAATATGATTTTTTTCTCTGGCTGCCTTTTTTTTTGGCCACACTGCATGGCTTGTGGGCTCTTAGCTCCCAAACCGGGGATCAAACCTGGGTCCATGGCATTCAAAACACTGAGTTTTAACCTCTGGACTGCCAGGGAATTCCCTCTGGCTGCATTTAAGATTTTCTCTTTTTTCCTCTTATTTTCCATTTATTGTGTGTGCTGTGTAGCAATGCAACATTTCCAATATTTCTTTTGCCTCTGGTTTGTATAAATTCTTGATTTTCTTGGATTATAATTTGTATCAAATTTGGAAAAATTTGGTCATTATTTTTTCAAATTAATTGTCTATACATCACATCTTCCTTTTGGGACTCCAATTAGACATATTTAGACAGCTTGATATTGTCCCACAGCTCACTAAATTTCTGTTCATTTTTGTTTCTTTTTTACTTCTGTGCCTCATTTTGGATTATTTCTTTTGCTATAACTTCAAGTTCACTAATCTTTTCTTTTGAAATGTCTAATCTTCTCTTATGCATTTGTCAAATTATCATTTCTAAATTGGAGCACAGGGTCTGGATGGTGAGACATGGTTCAAAACTAGACAAGAGAAATTGAAATAGAGAATTTTGTTATTCACAGGTCCTGGAGGAAGTGTCTGTCATGCATCAAGAGGTTACATAGAGAAGTCAAGGCAAAGTGCACAGAGAACCAGGACCCGGGACACCTTCCTTTATTAGGGTGTGTGGGTAGAATGTTTTGGGGCTCTTCGCCTAAGGCCAGATTGGTCAATTCAAACCAAAAGAGCAGTGTTTAGTAAGTTCTAAAGGGTTCTTTCTAAGGGGCACAAAATAAAATACATTAGGAGGCAGGAGAGACTGTTTGATTACAAGAGCTTTTGGAGAAATCACATCAGGAACTTGCATGTGCTTGTGACTCTGTGTGCTGCCATTTAGAGCAGGCAATTTTGTGAGGGGGCTAGCAGCATTTTAACATCACTATAGGCTGCTTGGCCAAACAAAATGGATGCCAAGACAGCAATATCATGGAGGAATTTAGCTAAATTCTAGACATGCTGTTAATCCCAATTTTTTTCATTTCTGATATTGTATTCTCTAGAAGATGCATTTTGTTTTTTTATATCTATTCTTTCTTTTCTCATTATGTTCATGTTTTCTTTTACAAGTATGAGAATATAAAATATAGTTATAAAAGCTGTTTTAGTGTTCTTGTCTTGTAATTTTATCTTCCCTGCCATTTCTGATTCAATTGACTTATTTAACTCCTTCTTATTGATTATATTTTTTTGCTTCTTTAAATAGCTAGGAAATACTGATTCAATGCCAGTCATTGTGAATTTTATGTTGCTGAGTGTTGGATTTTGTTGTCATCTTTCTAATACTATTGAACTTTTTCTGGAAGGCATTTAAATAACTTGGGACTTAATTTGATAATTTTAATATTTGTAAGCTCTCTATGGAAGGCTTAGAATTAGCTTTATTCTAGTTCTAATTTGTCTTTGCTTCTTAGGAATAGCCTTTCTTGGGTCTCTACTGATGTTGCATGTATTCAACAAGATCTTTCTCCTTTAGCTGGAATTTAGAAAAATTATTTTCAACCCTCTGTGAGCTAAGGAAATTTTTTTGTTTGACAGATCCTTGGTAATTAATTTTCCTCATAAGTTGTTCTTGCCTGATCTGTGGGGCTTTATCCTCTGCATTCAAAGATTGGAATTCAGGCAAACACCTAAGGGATTCCCCACGTTAATTGTAGAGCCTGTAGTCTATGTAGCTTCCTTCCCTCAGACACTGTATCCTGTAATTTCTCACTTCCCTGATCTTTTCTATTTCTCCTCAACTCAATGTGATTCCCAAATTCTCTTTGGTTTGTCTCTACATATGAGATAGTCTAAGGATTATCTCAAAGCAGAAATATTTGGTGATTTTAGGCTTCATTACATTTGTTTGTGTTTTCTAAGTGATTATTGTCTTGTTCTCCCTTTTGTCTGAAAAATAGTTTTTTCCTATATTTGGTTCACTTTTTTTAGTTTTTAATTGCAAAAGGGTTATTCCAGACTGCCTTACTCCTTCATGCATAGAAGCAGAAGTCTCACATTCATTTTTTAAATAATGTTTTGAAAAGTATAGATTTCCAAATTGGCTGCATTTTTAAAGCACTGATAAAACCTCTGTACACTAAAAACCATAGGACATTATTGAAAGAAATTCAAGAAAACTCAAATAAATGGAAAAATATTATATGCTCATGGATTGGAAGAATTAATGTGTTAAAATGTCCATATAAACCAAAGTGATCTGCAGTATCAATGCAATCCCTATTAAAATTCCAAAGGCATTTTTCAAAGTAACAGAAAAAAGAAAAACTATACTAAAATTTGTATGGAACCATGAAAAAACCTGAATAGTCAGAGCAATCCTGTTAAAGAACAGCAACGTAGGAGGCATTACCCTTCCTGATATCAAACTGTATAACAAAGTTATAGTGATCAAAACAGTACTGGCATAAAAATAGGCACATAGAAAAGTGAAACAAAATAGAGAGCCCAGATATAAATGCAAGCATATACAGTCAACAGTGTTTGAAAAGGATGACAAGAGCACACAATGGGGGAAAATAGTCTCTTCAATAAATAGTATTGAAGAATAGTAATAGTATCTCACTGGTGGGGAGATCAGGTGGGACAGAAGGGGATCTTTGGGGGCCAGGAGGAGAGTTCAGCACCTGGTCTGTTGCAGGCAGGACAAACTGAGACCTACACAGGTGGTCTGTGACACAACCCTCCACACCCTAGCCTGAAATGTGTATCCACCAGTGCAGATGGGGGCTGGTTGCTGGATTGCGGGATTTGGAGAGCAGACTTGGGGAGAGGACTGTTGTTGGCTGTGAGGAAACAGCCTGAGGGGATAGGAGTGAGGATTTCCACAACAAGGAATGCTCATGGAGGAAGCCCCAACCGCCATAGAAGTGAAGCACCATTGTTGAATGACACACAAATGGGACCACGATCAAAACCTTTCTCCACATGTGCAGGCCCCTGCCTCCATGGGGACTAGGAAGGGCTCCAACTGGAGCATGCTCATGTGCCCTCAGCTGCCACCACCTCCTCCATCCCCTCCCTACTGGAACAAGGTCCTGTGCCCCTGGCTGCTGCTGCCTCCCCCACACCTTCCCACTTGGGCAGGCTCATGTGTGTTGGGGCAACCTTGGGAGCAGATGTCTGTGGGTGTCCCACAAGCAGACGTGGGGCTGAAACCACAGCTGAAGCCCAGGGGCCATGCAACTGAGGAGAAGGGCTAAAATCTCTCCTCATTGCTGGGAGAACCATGGATTTATACCCCTGCAACTGGATTTGTAAACTCAGCACCTGCCGAACATCTGAATGGACAACAAGTGCTCCCCCAACCAAGATGGGTCTAGCTTTAGGAGATGTGGAATTTGTGGGCATGTACATGTGGGAGTTGCGCCCAGCCAGAGTCTGAGCTGCCTCCATAACACCCACAGCAGGTCCAGATCCATGATTACTGCAATCATGGGACCTGACTTCAGTGGATCTATGTTGTGGCCTGGTGAAAACAATGCCTGAGAGACACCAGGACCAATTGCTGGCATAACCACGATTAAGGTGGGGCTGAGAGCAGTGTCAACAACAGTGTAATCTGAGAGCTCACACAATGTGTGAAAGGTGACACAACAGAGCACACCCACAGATGAGCAGCTCCAGAGATGGAGTACTCAGTACCTTCTCTCCAGTGGGAGTGCTCCAATCCTGCCTACCTCACATCACAGATCAGAAACACAATGAAGAGACAGATCTCAAAGCCTCTACTCCAACATCTAGGGAGAATACCTTGCCCCTGACAGGGCAGTGACAACCACAGAGCAGAGGGGAGGCTCTGCTCAACATCCAGTGCAGGGTCTTGTTGCCACAACATAAGTCACACCTCCTATCAAGGGGATAACGGCCAGCATACACTGAGGAAAGAGATGGCAGACATCCATACTAAAAACAGCCCTCTCACCAAAAAAGATTAAACCTATGCAGGCTACACAGGAATGTTCCCACATAAAAATAACCTTCCAAGACAGTGTGAGGGTCTGGCATCAGAAGGAAGAAACCTCAAAGCATTTAGCTTTGAAGGCCAGCAGGGTTTTAGTGCAGGAAATCCACAGACTGGGGAAACAGAGACACCACACTTGGAAGGTGCACACAAGATCTCACATGCACTGGGACCCAGCACAAAGCAGTACTTCCATAGAACCTAGGCTATACCTACCTAAGGGTCTTGGAGGGACTCACGGGGAGGTGAGGGTCAACTGTAGTTCACTGTGGGAGCAAGGACACTGGTAGCAGAAGCCCCAGGGAATGTTGATCTGTGTGAGCTCTCCCAGAGGACCCCATTTCAGCATCAGGACCAGCCCTACCCAACAGCCTGCAGGCTCCAGTGCTGGGATGCCTCAGTCAAACAACCAACAGGGCAGGAACAAAGCCCCACACATCAGCAGACAAGCTGCTTAAAGTCATACTGAGAGCACAGTTATCTGCTAAACATGCCCCCTGACATGGCCCTGCCCACCAGAGGGACCAGACCCAGCTCCAAGCACCAGTGGAATGGACCAGTCTCTCCCACCAGTAAGCCTACACTAGCCTCTTAGACAGCATCATCCACCAGGGGGAAGACAGCAGAAGCAAGAAGAACTACAAGCCTGCAGCCTACGGAATAGAAATTGCAATCAAAGAACATTAGACAAAATGAGAGAGCAGAGGAATGTGTCCCAGATGAAGGGACAAGATAAAACCCCAGAAAAAACACCTAAGTGAAGTGGAGATAGGCAATCTACCTGAAAAACAATTCAGAGCAATGTTAATAAAGATGATCCAAGATCTCACAAATTGAATGGAAACACAAAAGACTCTTGAAAGCAAGAGCAACCTTGAGAAAGAAAAATGGAGCTGGAGGAATCAGGCTCTCTGATTTCAAATTATACTACAAAGCTACAGTAATCAAGACAGTATGGTACTAGCACAAAAAAAGAAATATAGATCAATGGAACAGGATAGAAAGCCCAGAGATAAACCCACACACACATGGTCACCTTATCTTTGATAAAGGAGGCAAGAATATACAATGGAGAAAAGGCTGCCTCTTCAATAAGTGGTACTGGCAAAATTGGACAGCTACATGTAAAAGAATGAAATTAGAAAACTTCCTAAAACAATACACAAAAATAAACTCAAAATGGATTAAATACCTAAATGTAAGGCCAGACAATATCAAACTCTTAGAGGAAAAACACACTTTGACATAAATCACAACAAGATCTTTTGTGCCCCACCTCCTAGAGAACTGTAAATTAAAACAAAAATAAAAAATGGGACCTAATGAAACTTAAAAGCTTTTTCACAGCACAGGAAACCATAAAGAAGATGAAGAGACAACCCTCAGAATGGGAGAAAATATTTGCCAATGACGCAACTGAAATAGGACTAATCTCCAAAATATACAAACAGCTCATGCAGCTCAATATCAAAAAAACAAACAACCCAATCCAAAAACGGATGGAAGAACTAAAGAGACATTTCTCCACAGAAGACATACAGATTGTCAATAAAACAAATGAAAGGATGCTCAACATCACTAATCATTAGAGAAATGCAAATCAAAACTACAATGAGATATCACCTCACACTAGTCAGAATGCTCATCATCAAAAAAAACTACAAACAATAAATGCTGGAGAGGGTGTGGAGAAAAGGGAATCTTCTTGCACTGTTCATGAGAATGTAAATTGATACAGACACTATGGAGAACAGTATGGAGGTTCCTTAAAAAACTAAAAATAGAGCTACTATACAACACAACAATACCACGACTGGGCATATACCCTGAGAAAACCATAATTCAAAAAGAGTCATGTACCACAATGTTCATTGCTGGTCTATTTACAATAGCCACGACATGGAAGCAACCTAAATGTCCATTGACAGATAAATGGATGAAGGAGATGTGGCACATATACACAATGGAATATTACTCAGCCATAAAAAGAAATGAAATTGAGTTATTTGTAGTGAGGAGAATGGACCTAGAGTCTGTCATACAGAGTGAAGTAAGTCAGAAAGAGACAAACAAATACCATATGCTAACACATATATATGGAATCTAAAGAAAAAAAAATCATTCTGAAGAACCTAGGGGCAAGACAAGAATAAAGATGCAGATGTAGAGAATGGATTTGATGACATGGGGAGGAGGAAGTGTAAGCTGGGATGACATGAGATAGTGGCGTGGACATATATACACTACCAAATGTAAAACCGTTAGTGAGTGGGGAGCAGCCGCATAGCACAGGGAGATCAGCTTGGTGCTCTGTGACCACCTAAAGAGATGGGATAGGGAGGGTGGGAGGGAGGGATATGCAAGAGACAAGAGACATGGGGATATATGTATATGTATAGCTGACTCACTTTTGTATAAACCAGAAAATAACACATTATTGTAAAGCAATTATACTCTAAGATGGTAAAAAAAAGAAAAGAGTCATGTACCACAATGTTCATTGCAGCACTATTTAAAATAGCCAGGACATGGAAGCAACCTAGGGGTCCATCAACAGATGTATGGATAAAGAAGATGTGGCACATATATACAATGTAATATTACTCAGCCATGAAAAGAAACAAAATGGAGTTATTTGTAGTGAGGTGGATGGACCTAGAGTCTGTCATACAGAGTGAAGTAAGTCAGAAAGAGAAAAACAAATACCATATGCTAACACATATACATGGAATCTAAAAAAGAAAAAAAACAGCTTTTGAAAAACCTAGGAGCAGGACAGAAATATAGACACAGATGTAGAGAATGGACTGGAGAACACGGGGAGGGGTAAGGGTAAGCTGGGACGAAGTGAGAGTGTAGCACTGACATATATACACTACCAAATGTAAAATAGATAGCTAGTGGGAAGCAGCTACATAGCACAGGGAGATCAGCTCGGTGCTTTGTGATAGGTGGAATAAGGAGGGTGGGAGGGAGACACAAGAATGAGGGGGTATGTGGATATATGTATATATATACCTGATTCAATTTGTGATACAGCAGAAACTAACACAACACTGTATAGCATTTATATTCCAATAAAGAGGTTAAAAAAATGGATTAAAGACCTAAATTTAAGGGCAGATACTATAAAACTCTTAGAGGAAAACATAGACAGAACACTCTTTGACATAAATCTTAGCAAGATATTTTCATCCACTTCCTAGAATTTGAAAATATAAACAAAAATAAACTAATAGGACCTAATTAAACTTAAAAGTTTTTGCACAGCAAAGAAAACTATGAACAACATGAAAAGACAACCCTCAGAATGGGAGAAAAATATTTGCAAACAAAGCAACTGACAAGGAATTAATCTCCACAATATAAATTCAGCTCATGCAGCTCAATATCAAAACAACAAACAACCCAATCAAACAATGGGCAGAAGACCTAGACATTTCTCCAAAGAAGACATACACATGGCCAAAAAGCACATTATAACGTGCTCAAACTCACTATTAGAGAAATTCAGATCAAAACTAGAGTGAGGTGTCACCTCACACCAGTCAGAATGGCCATCGTCAAAAAGTCTACAATCAATGAATGCTGGAGATGGTGTGGAGGAAAGGGAACCCTCCTACAGTGTTGGTGGGAATGTAAGTTGGTACAGCCACTATGGAGAACAGTATGGAGGTTCCTTAAATATTTGAAAATGAGGCAACTGACAGAGGATTAATCTCCAAAATTTACAGGCAGCTCATTCAGCTCAATATCAAAAATCAAACAAACCAATCCAAAAGTGGGCAGAAGACCTAAATAGACATTTCTCCAAAGAAGACATACAGATGGCCAACAAACACATGAAAGAATGCTCAACATCACTAATCATTAGAGAAATGCAAATCAAAACTACAATGAGGTGGGCTTCCCTGGTGGCGCAGTGATTGAGAGTCCGCCTGCCGATGCAGGGGACACGGGTTCGTGCCCCAGTCCGGGAGGATCCCACATGCCACAGAGCAGCTAGGCCCGTGAGCCATGGCCGCTGAGCCTGCGCATCTGGAGCCTGTGCTCCACAACGGGAGAGGCCACAACAGTGAGAGGCCCACGTACTGCAAAAAAAAAAAAACAAACAAAAAAAACTACAATGTGGTATCACCTCATACCAGTCAGTATGGCCATCATCAAAAAATCTACAAACAATAAGTGCTGGAGAGGGTGTGGAGGAAAGGGGACTCTCTTGCACTGTTGGTGGGAATGTAAATTGATACAACCACTATGGAGAACTATATGGAGGTTCCTTAAAGAACTAAAAAAAGAACTACCATATGACCCAGCAATCCCACAACTGGGCATATCCCCTGAGAAAACCATAGTTCAAAGAGTTATGTACCACAATGTTCATTGCAGCTCTATTTCCAATAGCCAAGACATTGAAGCAACCTAACTGTCCACTGACAGATGAATGGATAAAGAATATGTGGCACATATGTACAATGGAATATTATTCAGCCATAAAAAAGAAACGAAATTGAATTATTTGTAGTGAGATGGATGGACCTAGAGTCTGTTATACAGAGTGAAGTAACTCAGAAAGAGAAAAACAAATACCGTATGCTAACACATATATATGGAATCTAAAACAAAACAAAACAAAACAAAACAAAACGAAATGGTTCTGCAGCACCTAGGGTCAGAACAGGAATAAAATATAGAGAATGGACTTGAGGACACGGGGAGTGGGAAAGGTAAGCTGGGATGAAGTGAGAGAGTGGCATGGACTTATATATACTACCAAATGTAAAATAGATAACTAGTGGGAAGCAGCCAAGTATCACAGGGAGATCAGCTCAGTGTTTTGTGACCACCTAGAGGGGTAGGATAGGGAGTGTGGAAGGGAGACACAAGACGGAAGAGATATGGGAATATACACATATGTATAGCTGATTCACTTTGTTATAAAGAAGAAACTAACACACCACTGTAAAGCAATTATACTCCAATAAAGATGTTAAAATAAATAAATTAATATAGAACTACCATATGTTCCAGCAGTCACACTCCTGGGCATATATCCAGAGAAAATCATAATTCAAAAAGATACATGCACCCCAATATTCATTGCAGCACTATTTACAATAGCCAAGATATGGAAACAACCTAAATGCCCATCAACAGAAGAGTGGATAAAGAAGATATGGTATATATGTACAGTGAAATATTACTCAGCTATAAAAAAGAACAGAATAATGCCATTTGCAGCAACATGGATGGACCTATCGATTGTCATAATGAGTGAAGTAAGTCAGACAGAGAATGTCAGACAGGTATCAAATATCATATGATATCACTTTTATGTGGATCTAAAAAAGGCTACAAATCAACTTACTTACAACACAGAAATAGTCACAGATGTAGGAAACAAATTTATGGTTACCACGGGGGAAAACAACAGAGGGATAAATTGGGAGATTGGGATTGACATATACATGATTATATATAAAATTGATAACTAATAAGGACCTTTGTATAGCACAGTAAACTGTACTCAATACTCTGTAATGGCCTATATGGGAAAAGAATCTATAAAAGAGTGGATATATGTATATGTATAACTGATTCATTTTCCTGTGTAGCAGAAACGAACACAGCATTGTACATCAACTATACTCCAATAAAAATATTTTTAAAATAGTCAGGGGTTGGTTTATGGATCAAGTGGGCCTGACCATACTCCAAAATATAAAGAAAATCTCTTTTTAGAAAAAAAGAAAGAATCAGAGAGAAAGGATAGATTAAGTACAATGGAAAGCAATTAAACTAACAGACAACCTCTTAAAGCAACAAGTGAAAACTGAAGACAAATTATATATTCAAAGTGCTGAGAAAAGATGACTCTCCACATAGTATTGTGTAGCTAACGAAATTATTGTTTTATCACAAGTGTGAAATAAAGACCTCTGAATAATTTACCCTAATATTCCTTTACCAAAATAACTTCTGAAGAATATAGCCCAGATAGGAAAAAAGTAATCCCACAATTGGATTAGTAATGCAAGAAGGAATGAGGATCAAGGAATCTGGAAAATATGTAGATAAATGTAAATAAGCAGATTGTAAAATTAAAAATAATGTCTAATTTGTGGAATTTTAAAATGACAGCAAATCAATAATTTGGACAGTGTGCAACTGGAGTAAAAATATTTTAAGTAAAAGTGTTTAAGATTTTTTGCAAAGTTAATTAACATACTACTTTTAGATATTTTAATTTAAGTACACATATTAAAATTTCAAGGGTATATAATAAAAATAGAATGTATAAATTTTAAAACAGGTGATAGAAAAATTAAGTTGTCAGAATCCAGAATGTTGGAAAGACGAACTTTGGTGGTCTATCACAGGTCAATGTAGCTTTTTGGACTGAAAGACTTTCTAGTCTATAAATGGTAAAGTACCATTGTCTTTTTATAATTCTTTAATAGACATAAAAGATACTTAACTAACTACAGTTCTATGAGGTGATGACTGCTTTCAAACATCTGGATAACCATCAGTGTCCTGATGCTGGTTTTCTACAACCTCTTAGAGCTGGATGAATAAGAATAGAGTGCTTCGGACCTCTAAGTCCTGCACAGAGTTTTAAGCTGCATGTTGAACAATATCACAGAATTCTGCAGACAAATTTCACATTCATGCACTAAAGCTCCTCTGAAGTCCTATTTAGAGCAATAATTCTCAAGCATGACTACATTTTGAATCACATGTAGAGTGATTAAACACTGTAGGTGGCTGGGCCCTTCTCCAGACCAATTAAATCAGAATTTGGTGGTGGAGCAGGAAGGGGTTGCAATCCCTAGCCCTAGCCTTTGAAAATACTGTAACATTGCCTATATCCCCTTCCACCTCCTTCCTAAGGACCCAAGGCTCCATTATGCAGCCAGGCTGCCCTTGCTTTCATAGCTTCTTCTGTCTGAAATTGTCGCTCTCCCATCTGTTATCTCACTCCCTCAATTCCAACAAAAAATTTACTAATCTTCAGTATGGAGTCACAACAGACTGTTATTGGCTGAAAATAGCCTAGTTAGCTTCCTAGAGAGAGAAGAGGGAGTTGTAGTTTAATAGGGGAATTTCAATAACAGAGAATATAAACTCAAAAGAATGAATCCAGAAAGGAGCAATTCCAGGCATCTTATTAGGGGACACAATGGAGCTATTTGGGTAAAAAATTTATCTGAGAGCCCCTCACCTACCTGGAGGTATTATCTTTTCTACCTGTACATAATATGAGCTGTGAATTTGACTTTCTTCACTTGAGAGTAGAGATATGTGTTTATTCTACAGAATGGAATGTTAGAGGGGAATAATGAAAAGAAACTAAAAGATAATAGTTACTGACGGTCCCCACAACAGCAAAGATGTTCCAGCCATTGTTCCTGTTCTCTGCTGCTGAGTCCATATACATGTTCGGGGAGGAGGACAGGCATTTTAATTCCCTCCTGCTTTCTGAGAAAAACTAAATGAACAAGGAACTATATTGTTCTTGGGCTGGAGGGATAACATTTTAACAACTTGTCTGTATGGAAGCTTATCTTGTCCCTTGGGATTGGCAGGTCAGAATCAGTCTTATTTGTACTTTATTTTTATTTAATTACATTGCAAGCATAGTGGGAGGGTGGAGTTTGGATAAATTTTCTTCATTCATATAAAATAATAAATGTACATGATTTGATCAAAACAAACATTTTAAAAAGAACAAGAGCTTGTGATTTATCAATCTGAAGGATTATTTGAAATATCTGTGCCTATAATTTTTCTAATCTAGTGGCAGGATTTTTTGTAGCAGGAGCTATAAGCACAAATTAATCACAACTTGGACATCTGTGTGTATGACTAAGGCGGTAAAAGAATATACAAAAATGAAAATTGCCAAAAATTGTTGCGGAAGAAAAGAAAATTATATTTGAGTAAAAGAATGAAAATAAACATAAGAAGACATCAAAAACTGAGAAGGAAAAACAAGTTGAAGAGTAAAAATGGAAAGAGATTAGTAGTCTATAAATTATTCCATTCCAAGGGGAATACAGAACACAAAATAATAATAGCTAACATTTATTGACCTTTTTCAATGTGCTGGGTACAGTTTAAGTAATTTAAATACACTAACTCATGTAATCTTCAAAGAGGTTGGTACACTTATTATCCCCATTTTATAGGTGCGGAGTAAGGAAAATGAGACACTGTGCTGTTAAGTAATTTCGCCAAGCTACAATCCATTATAAAAGGTCGTACAACCAGTAAGTTGAAAAGCTTAGATTTTTGTAAAAGCTTAGATTCTAACCTTGGCAATCTGAAGCAAGAGCCTGTGTTCTCAATTACTGCAATATGATGTGAGAAACCAGAGTCCTACTCATCCTATCAAGAGTTTCTTTTAATCCCTACTTCTTTAGTCATGCTAGTAAAACTTGGGAAAGAAAAACAATGGAATCCCTTGGGTAAATACATTTTAAAAACTGACTCAGCTAATACTTGGTCCAAATAATGGTTAAGTGATATTACTCATACCCTTGCATGGTGCTAGAACCCTAGAGTGCAAAATCGGAAGGTGCAATGGCTCTTTGATAATGTTACATGTCCTGATGTAAACCTTTCGATTTTATTCATTACCATGGTCACATCTTGGACTTTTCATCACCTGGATAATTAAATGTAACATAGAGGGAGAGACAAATTAAAATAGCAGAAGGAAAAATTAAATATAAGCCAAGGACTACCACTTCTGGCTATGATGGCACAATTTGCATCAGACCAACCCTTCTGCTAGGAAAAATTATAAATGTTGGATTAATATTTTTTAAAACTTGCTTGTTTGAAAGCATCTTAGAGCAATCAAATCATTCAGGACTTGAGAGACCAAAATCCCAGAGAGAGGGAAACAAATGAATTGAGGCAAACCATAACTGATACTATTTTCTTTGTGGACATTTGCTTATACCTGATATGGGGCATGAAAGTTGAACAGAAATTAGTAAGTGTAAAGTTTTCTGTAGTCTCCAGAGGCTAGGGAGTCAAAAATCAGAGTTAAAAACTTGAGAAAACTACAGAGAAGTTAGCTGTGTTGCCAGTGAAATGGGAATGGGAATTGGCAGGAGTCTGAGAAATCAAGCAAAAAGCATATGCTAAGAAATTATACAGAACTTTCAGCATTTTCACAAAACAGGAGAGGCCAAAATTAAAATTCAGGGTTTGCCAATAGGGGAGAGACCTTGGAAAACCCCTAGGATTGCAGTTGAAATCCTTGAAGTGCTGCACCATGAGTAAGGGCAAATCAAAAATAGACCAGCCTTTAAAATGTCTGATAACAAGCCTAGAACCATCTCAATGTCTTATCTAACCAAGGTGTTCTGTCCTCACCCTAACTGCAGGTGACAAAAAAACTAAATTCTACATAGAATGAGATAATATCCAGATCCCTAGCAAGTTTTTATACACAATGCCCAACATGTAACTTAAAATCATTCATATTTCAAGAACTTAGGACCAAATGAGAGAAAACCAAGAGGTAAAAGCACACAATAGGACTCAACCCAATCCCAAAATGGGCAGAATAAATAGACATTTCTCCAAAGAAGATATACAGATTGCTAACAAACACAAGAAAGGATGCTCAACATCACTAATCATAGAGAAATGCAAATCAAAACTACAATGAGGTATCACCTCACACCAGTCAGAATGGCCATCATCAAAAAATCTACAAACAATAAATGCTGGAGAGGGTGTGGAGAAAAGGGAACCCTCTTGCACTGCAAATTGATACAGCCATTATGGAGAACAGTATGGAGGTTCCTTAAACAACTAAAAATAGAACTACCATATGTCCCAGCAATACCACTACTGGGCATATACCTTGAGAACACCATAATTCAAAAAGAGTCATGTACCACAATGTTCATTGCAGCACTATTTACAATAGCCAGGA
>RJWK010017541.1:0-20123 GCA_004363435.1 Platanista minor | reverse complement strand
CTCAACCACTGCACCACCAGGGAAGCCCTGATGGGATCTTTTAAAAATTACGTTTTCTAATTGGTTGTTGCTGATAAGGACGCCATGGATATTTGTATATTAATCTTATCTCCAGCATTCTTACCAAACTCTCTTATGACTTGTAATTGTTTGTGGTTTCTCATGGATTCTCAATGTAGACAATCTTATGTGCACATAATTCTTCTTTTGTTTCTCTCTTTCAAATCCTTATTTCTTTTACTCCTTTTCCTTTGTTTATTGTGGCAGCCAGATATCTCACACAATGATGAGTGGAGTGATGATAGAAAAAAACATATTTGTCTAGTTCCTGAGTTGAAATAGGTTCCTAAGGTTTATCATAGATTTTTAGTAGAAACTGCTTAGTAAAAACTTCCTTATATTCTGGGTTGGCTAGGTATTTTATTGTACTTTTGAATTGTGAATGGGTACTAAATTTGATAAATGTTTTTTCTGCATCTATTGTGATGATTAGTTTTTCCTTCTTAATCTGTAAGTGCGGTGAATTACAGTAAGACTTTCTAATGTTGAATCTTCCTTGAGCTTCTGGGATAAACCTTACTGGTCATCACAAACATACACACACACACACACACACACACACACACACAACACACACACGCACACCATATATTTACCATGTGATAAATATGATACATGCAATCATGATATATATGATACCTGAGGTATATCATATCAAAAAACATATTTTAAAATAAATATACATTTATACACACACTACACTGCTGGGTATGTTTGCTAATATTTTATTTAGGGTTTTTGCATTGATATTTTTAACGGAGATTGACCTATTGCTTTCCTTTTTTGTACTGTCTACTTCTAAAATATAGCTTTAGACTGAACTTATAAAAATACATTCAGGAGCTTGCTTTTGTTCTTTTTCTGTTTTTTTGGTGTTAATTTTGGTAACATATTTTTCTAGGAGATTTTCCATTTCATCTGTTTTTAGTTTTACTGCTTTAAAGTAGAGAATCGAATTCTCATGCTTAAAAAAAAAACTTTAGTTATGGCTCCTTTTCATGCCTAATAGTGTTTATTTGTGCCTTCTTTTGTTTCTCTTCCTCATTCTTGTGGAATATCTACCTATTTTATATTAGTCTTTTTAAAGAATCCACATTTGTTTTGTCCCTATGTGTATTGTTTCTTTGTTTGTATTTTATTGATTTGTTATTATCTTTATTATTGCCTTCCTACTACTTTATCCATTTGTGGAAAAAGAATTTTCTCCTATTGTCTGAGAGTTTACTTTATTGCTTAATTTTTTATTTTCTTAATCTAAAATTTTCCTTGTTTTCTGATGTTGCATTTAATGCTAAACATTCCTTCTACTGATATCTAGGGTTTTAATTATTGTTCAGTTCCAAGTGTTTTGTTACTTTAATTTTCATTTTATTTAATAATTTAACAGCATGTTTTTGAAATTTCAAGATGTACTGTGGTTTGGGGCCTGTGGTTTTGTTATTGATTTCAACTTTTACTGTATTTTGGTTGATGAGTGTGGTCTGAATGTTAGCACTTCTTTGAAATTTGTTGAGACTTGCTCTGTGGCGTAGAACCTGGTTAATTTTTGTAAACATTCATGTTTATTCTTTATTGTGTGGAGGGTTTCTTCATATCCATTAAATGAAGTTAGTAATATGCATTATTTACATTTGTCCTATTTTTTTAGCTTGGTCTATTGATTTCATAGAGATATGTGCTAAAATCTCTCACTATAATTTTGAATTTGTTACCTTCATATAATTAAATCAGTTTTGCTCTATATGTTTGACACGGTGTGATTAGGTATATGGAAGGATTGCTGGTGAATGTATCTTTTTATTACTAAGCAGTGATCTTCTTTATCCCCCCAAATGCTTTTGGCTATTTTAAAGTCTATTTTATCCCATTGAGTCATTCAATTACAATAACTATTTATTGAGCATTTATTATTTGTAGGAACACTTATTATTTGAATATATTTTTTCATGTTTATCCTTCCTGTGACTTGTTTTAGCCTACTCTCTTATAAACAGCTGGAGTTTTACAAAATTCAGTCTGAGGATTTCTGCCTTTTAATGGATTAGTTTAAGCCATTTACATTTATTATGATAAGTCATATATTTGGAATTCACGAGGAATCCGAATGTTTTCCATCTGCCGTGCTTCTTCTTTACTTATTTTTTCTTCCTATCCTGTCTTCTGTTAGGAAGTTTTCCTGTTGATTTTGTGGAGTATCTACCTATTTTTTTTCCTGTTGATTTTGCTTCCTCTTCCCGATGCCCACTCCTTGCTCCTTGTGTGGCACTAGGCTCCCCAGCCATAGCCACGCCCAGGGCCCAAGCCCAGGTGGATATGTTTCACAAAGACCAGGGCAAAAGACAGAACTTACCTAGGAGCTATTTCCCCAGGAAGATTTCTGAGTTGGATGAATTTTTGAAGGAAACAGCTCTCAAGAAGCCAACCTGAGCTATCTGAAGGCTCTGTTGGACATCTTGGTGCCTATCCAGTCCAGAAGACGGAGAAGGAGGAATGGAAGAAACAGCAGGAGAAGGAGGATAGGGATGAAAAGACGAAAGGGGAAGATGAAGACAAAGGTCCTCCCAGTGGCCCAGTGAGCGGCAAGGAGAGGCTTGACGTCCTCCTGCAAGGGCCTGGAGCTGGGGACCACGGATGTCACTGAGCAGTCCACAGGGTCACCACGTGGTTGCACCTGCAGATACCTCTGACTGAAGATGGGAAAAATTTTGAAGAAGGTGTTTGAGCTGATGAACACCCTTCACACCAAGCTGGAAGGCTTCCACAGTGAAGTAGAGTACCAGGACCCCACTGATGATCATGGAGACCCACAAAGCTTGTGCTGTGTTATATGGTGTCATTCTGAAGAACTTCAAGAAGCTTAGGAAGCCCAGGGGAGAATCAAAGGAAATGATGTATTGAGGCTCTCCTCTCATTCTCTCATGGGCCCAATAGAGACCTCCCTGCCTCTTACTGGAGACTCCAGACCTCCCCCTACCTTTCTCCTGTTGAAGTTTCTCCTTCATCTTGCCTCCCAAGCACAAAAATATAGTCATACTGTTCAGACAATGATTACTGTTTCCCTCTTGATTTGTAACGTCTATGTTTTGTTCTGCATCTCAGCTGTTACCCTTAAACCTTAAAAATTATATTTGCATTCACAGAGTCTAAAATTAAAGTGTTATCTGTATCTCTTTGCTTCCCAGACAATGTAATACAGATTACTTAGAACACTTTAACCCAGCTTTTCTCTCTCTCTCATATTCTGACACCATCAGCTATTTTATTATCATCTATCATTTGTTTCTGTTTTGTCCACATACAATTATTTTTTTACAAATCTACTTTTTAAAATTTATCAAGATAGATGTCATTTTATTCACATTGTGGATAAGACTGTGAAATCCAGAACCAGACTGCCTTAATCTGAATCCCAATTTAATTATAAATCACTTAGAATGGTGCCTGGTACACAGTACAGAGTGAGCCCTCAATAAATGTTACTGATGTTGTTTCTTAGATTCCATTCCCCCTTTCTCAGTTCAAATTCCTTCTTACTGAAGTACATCTTTGAGTAGTTATTTCATCAAGGGTTTGGTGATATGAAACTATCTCTGTCAGTCTCTATCTGAAAATATCTTTAATTCACCCTTAGTCTTGGATAATAGTTTTTTAGGTATAGAATTCTACAGAAATATTTTCCCTCAGCATTTGAAAATATTATTTCATTGTCTTCTGATATCTGTTACTGATGAGGTGCAGTCAGTGTCAGTCTGTCTTTTGTTTAGAAGTTTGTTTTTTCTCTTTTAGTGAAAAAAAAGATCTTTGTTTTTCTTTTTGTTCCTGTCTTTGATGATCTGCAGTTTCACCACAGTCCTGTTTGGGATTCAGTATATTTCTTGAATCTAAGGATTCCTGATATTCACTGATTCTGAAAAATACTGTCATAATCTCTGAATATTGTTCCTTCCAGCTCTCTTTATTATCTTTTTCTCAGTCCTCTGTTGTAGGTTATTAGATCTTGTTCTTCTCTTCTTCATGTCTGCTAACCTGTGTTTTCATATTTCCCACATCTCTACTTTCCTGTGGTCTATTTCTTTACAGTCTCTTCCCCTACCCTTTTCATTCCTGTCCTCCTAAGGTATATAAGGTTAACATCTGGTCTGCATCCTTCCGCATGTCTCTCCAAGCTCATATATAAACACACAAAAATCCAACAATACCTTGTGCATTGCTTTACAACTTACTATCTCTCTTAATAGTACTTTAAGGATATCTTCCAGATACATAATACAAATTTAACTAATTTTTAAAAAAAATAGCTAAGTAAGTTCCATGGTATGGCTATACTACAATTTATTCAGCTGTTCCACTATTGATGAACATTTAGGTAATTTTCAGTTTTATGGTGACACAAACATTGTAGATAAAAACATCCTCATACATATTTACTTATGTGCTGGTTCCTTAATCTCTATGGGAACAACTTCTACCCCATCTTACTTCCCCAACCCCCACTTCCCAAAGAACATCACTGTCTCTATTTTAGCTTTTTCTTCTGGCATTTCTAAATAATGTCTATGCTGTGATCTTTTATCAATTTTACTCATGATGTCTTAACTTCCTATTATAGTAAATACAGATTTAGCTCTCTTACATAACCATATCCGCTGCTTTTCCAACCCCTTTCTCTCAATATAATTATATTGCAATAGTGGGTTAAATCAGTTGATAGTGTTTTCACTCTTTGGCCTATGGAAATAGTGTTAACAGTTAAACTATTTTATTTTTATGAAGTTAATATCTGCCTTTTAAAAAAATTTTCATTGGAGTATAGTTGATTTACAATGTTGTATTAGTTTCAGGTATACAGCAAAGTGAATGAGTTATACATATACGGACATCCACTCTTTTTTTAGACGCTTTTCCCATATAGGCCATTACAGAGTATGGAATAGAGTTCCCTGTGCTATACAGCAGGTTCTTATTAGTTATCTATTTTATATATAGTAGTGTGTGTATGTCAATCCCAATCTCCCAATTTCTCCCTCCCCCCTTATCCCCTGGTAACCACAAGTTTGTTTTCTACATCTGTGACTCTACTTGTGTTTTGTAACGAAGTTCATTTGTACCCTTTTTTAGATCACATATAAGTGATATCATATGTTAATATCTGTCTTGTTTTTTTTTTCTTAATTTCCTTAGGGTTCTTCGTCCTTGTAGGGAAAGATGTTCCCCCTATATCTTTCACAGCCTCCCTGTACCCGTTTCCACAAGGCCAATCACATCAGAAATCCATGAGTTCTTCTTTTCTTGGTAACATCCCTTTTTTTCTGGACTCTTCTTCAGGCCTGTTGCACAGCTGTCATGCTGGGATTTCTCTTCTTTGTTATTCTAGAACTTTCCTTGGCCTTTCTTCTGAGCTGAATCCCCTTTCATGATCTGCTCCATTGAGAAGGCACATCCTCCAGCAGGATCACAATTACAGCCTGGTGCCCTGGTGGTGGCCCTCACTATCTGTCTCTCTTGATCCACTGGTCCAGTCCTCTCCTTTCACTACATCACCCCTCTTCTTTAGTCCTGTGTTGGATCACATAAATTTCCTCTTTTTCCACTTACACATTTTTATGGCTCCCAATCTATAAACAGCCTTTCCAAAATGGATCCAAGAGAGTTAGATTCACACTTAGAATGTCCGAAATGTCTTTATTTTATCTTCTCACTGGAAGGCTTGTCCGTCTGGTACAAAGAATTCTAGGTCAAAACTAAATTTTCTTCCAAAGGGTGAAGCCATTACCCTATTGTATGCTGCCTCTCACTGTTGCTGCTAGAAGGCTAAAACCGTTCTGATTCTTGATGCTTTGTACCTGACCTTCTTTTTCCTTTCTCCTGGGACCTTGTAGAATCTTTTCTTTCCCCCAGTTGTCTAAATTTCACAATGACTTTCCTATGTGGGAGTCTGTTTACATCTATTGTACTGGGCAATCAGTGTGTTCTTTCAATCTGTTGAATGTGCTTCTGTTAGCTTCTGTCTTTCTTTCCAGAACTCCTATTATGTGGGTGTTGTACTTTCTAGACCAGTCCTCTAATTTCCTCCTATTTTTCTCTCCTGTTTTCCATCTCTTTATCGTTTGTTCTCTTTTGGGGCAATTTCTTCAACTTCAATTTCCAACCTGTCTGTTGGGTTTGCAGTTCTCTTATTGTTTTAAATTTCCTCTTTTCATCTATAAATAGTTGGGTTTTTTTAAAGCATTCTGTTCTGTTTTCATGTGTGTGACATTCTCTCAGCATTCTGAAAAAAAAAAAATTATTCTCTTTTGAAATCTTCTTCTCCATTCATGGCCTCTATTTCCTCCGTGTTGCCTTTTTCTATTTGTTTTGACCTCTGTCTTCCCTATAGAGGCTTTACTTGCATGTCTGGTAATCCTTGAGTGTCTGGTCATGTTTAAGAGTGAAGAACTAATAAGTTTCTTGGAAGCTCTCAGGATGTGCAGGGCTTGTTGACTTTGAGCATTATCATAGAATAACATGATAATGCCATTTGTTGGGGACCTCCTAATGTCAACCCCTAAAGCCTCCTACTGAAGAAGCTACAGAGATGGTGAGATTCTCCAGGGAACACCCTTCCAAACTCTCCCCTGGAGGGTGAAGCTCTGCCTGTTCCAGTGCTGAGAGCTGAGGTGAAGAATCAGACTGGAGAGGTCAGCATTCAATATACATATTTTCTGCTCCGTTTGATGTGTGGCATCTCCCAATCCAGGAACCCTGTCTCCAGAGACCATACCTCCAGTTTTACCCATTGGGGTAGAGGCTGCTGCCCAGAAGGGTGGAGAAGAGGAGGGGATCTGGGGGTCTAGGGATATAACTGGTTCTTAAACGGCTTTCATCCCATCTCCTCATTTTAGGCACTCCTCCCTTCCCCTCCCTTCCCATTTCCAAAGGTGACTAGTGCCTTCTGTTCCTGGACCTTTTGAGCATCTGCTACTTGGTTCCTAACTTTCCTTATTCCTAGTTTAGGATTCTGCCTCTTTTGTTCTGCTAGTTCTGTTACCACTTGTCCTGCTGTTTTCCATCTTCCAAAATCTTATTGCTGTTACCCCTTCACTTGTTCTTCTTGCCCTTCTGGGTTTATGTCTTTTCCGTGGTCACTTTCTCTAGTTTTAGTGAGGTTTCAGAGAGACCAGTGTTAGATATGGTGTGTTCAGTTCTCTGTTTTTACTTGGAAGTCCTGTGTTACATTTTGGTTGATTTCCTCAAATCTCTTTTTCCAGTTCACTAATTCTATATTTGTGTCACTCTACTGTCTAACTTTTCCACTGAGTTATTTTTAGTTCTATTTTGTTCTTTTTCAGGTCACTATTTTCTTTTTTTATTTACTCCTATTATTTCATTATGGTTTTTAGTCTTTCTTTTATCACTTTAATAATTTTAAGAAATCTTATTTCGTAGTCTGTTTCAGATTGTAGTATTTTCCAGTTCTTAGATTTTACCTTAAAAAAAATTCTCTTTATGACTGTCCCTCATGGTAGTTAATTCCCTTATGTGTGTGTGTGTGTGTGTGTGTGTGTGTGTGTGTGTGTGTGTGTGTTGTCAAGTTCATGTTCATAGAGATTTCTCTTCTATGGGAATCTTGTAAGTCCTGAGTTGTGAAATCATCCCTATGTAATGGTCACGTATTTGTTTATTCTGGTGATCAAAGGCATTTCGATGGTCCTGGAATTGTGTTTATATTCATTGCTTGTCCCACCCCCACACATGCAGATAATGTAAATTCTGATACTACAATTAAATGTGGTTCGTGTTTAGGGTTTTGATTTCTCAGAGGCTCCCTAAGCTCTGGATATAAGGCAATTGTCTGCTCTTCATCTTGAGGTCAGCAGGCAGTGTTCTGGTCCCTTTTTCATGAACGGGTGACTTTATGGTTTATGAAAAGGGCTCCATCCTGCCTCCCTCCCTCCACCTTATGCAGGACCAAGACCACATCTCTTCATGGGCATTAGAATCTAATCACTATCCCCAGATCCCCAGGGACATTTGTGGAGGTCTGAAACTCCCTTGGACCCCATGGAGTCAACTTTTTGTGAAAGCTCTGGCTTCAATTTTTCTTCATTCCTGGAGCCTATGCTTTTCTCCCTTTCTTCTTTCCTTCTAGGCACAGCATTGTGATTTTTCTTGAGAATTTCATATCTTTGTAGTGGAAAGGAACCCATAGGATCAGCCCAAAGTTTGCCATTTTGCTGGAAATAGCTCAACATCCACTATTGAGCTAAATCTAGAATAAATAAATAGATTCATTACACTAAACTAAAACCTGGAATTGATTGTAAAGGGCCAGAGATTGAAAGGTTCTTAGAGATCACTTCATCCAACCCTAGCATTTTATTTAAGGAAACTGAGGCTCAAAACTGATGAAACCACTTGCCCACAGACACATGGCCAGTTAGTGAAAAAGCTGAGGGTAAAAGTCAAGGTGGCCACATTTTTCTCACCACATCACAGGGAGGAGCACTGTCATCTAGCAGCCAGCACTCATCTGCTTGCAAGACGCCCCAGTCTGATGATGGCTGTGCCTTAAATCATGGTGAGATTTTGGGAAGGACACATAGGCCATTTGTGTTGGTTTTGTCATTTTAAAATCTTCTGGACTATAAAGTAATAGAGCTTGTAGAATCACTTAAGTGATTTATTCCTCTCCCAATTTTGTTTTTTGTTTTTTTTCAAAAAAAAAAAAAAACCTTTTTCCCTCTCCTTTCTTCCTTTTTTTTTTTTTTTTCCCTTTTAGGACCCAGTTCAGGTTCCATCATCTCCCAGAAACCTTCCCTGCATCCCATCGAGGGTTTCTTCCCTTCTCTAACTCCTTTTGAAATTGTCACTTGAACCATGTCGTTGGCACCAGATTACAAATCAGTCTAACCCTATTTAATTATCGAATGTGTATGTGCTTTGTCTCCTCAACTAAATCGTAAGTGCTACTTTGCAGAAGCCATGCTTATGTATCTTTACCATTTCCCAAAGTGATTTTTTGTGATTAATTGATGAGGAAACAACTTGGAGGAAATATGTTCCCTGAGATAGAGCCTGGGTTTGGTGTCAGGAAGCCTGGATTCTGCCCCTTTTCTTGGCATGAGCTCCCTGGTGAATTTGAGCAAACCGTCTTACCTTGTACGGACGGGCCGCTGTGGTGCGACAGTACACTTGTAGATAGAGTGGTCATATAATTTATCATTCAAGTGGGGACAGTTATGAGAGTGAAGGGGGAGGCACTGTTAATAATTTTGCAGGGACAACAGGTGTAAACGGGGACTCCTCCTGACAAGCAGGGACATATGGTCACCTTATATCATAGATCACCTTGAGCTCTTCAGAAAACTTTGCACAGCTGCTATCAAAATACCAGTCGTCAAATAAAAAAATTATCATCCCTTGCAAGAGCTTTCCTCCACCAGCATGGCTTCACAGGTAAGAGAATGTTTAGTTTTCCCAGATGTTCATGTTTTCTCAGCTAATTTCCTGGCCTTAAGTGCTTGTTATAACTGAAGTTAAAGTAAATGATGGGTTTGAGAATTAGTACTGCTAACAGACAAATGCCTTTATTTTCCATATCAACCCATTCTCTGTCCTGGAGAAAAAGAACAGCCCCGATTTAGAGAGCTCTGAGCCTTGTTTTCTTGGGTACTTTTGAAACATAGGATCTTACCTTTAGTACATCCAGTGATAGAGGGAAGGGTTATGAATGGCTGTTGGCCCTCAAGACTGGAAATGTCTTCATATAATCGGTGTATTCGGTGGCTTAGCATAATAGGTGAGGTAGGTCTTTAAAAAGACACATTACAAACACCATGGCTCACTAGCTGGCTTGCTTCTGCAGCTCCTGCCAGAGTGCTCTGTATGGAGTGGGTACTTCATAAGTGTTTGTTAGCTTGAAATTCTGAGGAACACTTGGAAGACAGTGGTGGCTAGTAAACTCACTTCGCAGTGCTGGTAACTCCATTCCTGCTTGTGCTGAGGGAATACTGTTGTGGTTGGACCATGGTGTTGGAATGTAAAGACAAACAGATACTATCACTTTCCTCCAGGATTTTATATCTAGAGGCAGCTTTGGAGCTGTAAACAACTAACTCTAAGAAAGTTCAGGAGAAAGAACAATCGGTTTTGACCTGGGGTAGTCAGGTGGCATGTGCTAGGTTTGAAAAGTAGGATTTTACCCAAGGACAGAGTTGGGTGAAGGCCATTTCACAGAGCGGGAAATGGCACAGACAAAAACCTGTAAGAGTCCAGTTGCTTGGCATGTATGGAGAATCAGAAGAAGTCCTGTGTGTCTGGAAGATACGTGTTAATAGTTGGGATGTCCCTTAATGTCAAACTAGGGAACTCGGGTTATATCACGCAGACAACAGGAATTACATAAAGTTTTGGATTCGTGCAGTGATATCAAGCAACTCATGTGTTAGAATGATAACCTGGTTGCAGGGAGACCAGTACTGAAGAGGCTGTGGTGTTCAGGAGAGATATCAAGGCAGGGGAATGCAAAAGGAGGAGCCAGATAGGAGCTAGAGAATTGGCAGCTGGTTGGATGTAGGGCTGAGGAGGAAAGAAGAACCAGACAGGACACCAAGGGACTGAGAAGATGGTGATCCGAGGACAAGACTGTGGAGATCTGGAGAAGACCAGAGCTGGGCTGGGAGAGTGCTCCTGGTTTCTAGGGAGGTTTGTGAGGAGATTATGTGAAATGGTACGTGAAGAAACCTTGAAAGGTGCTTTGCATGAAGTAAGTGTTGGATAAACACTACATTGAAAGAAGGAGGGGAAGAAGGAAAGGAAGGAGGAAGTTCTTCCTCTCTCCGCTCTGTGGGATGTTTCGGGTTTTAGGAGATCCAATGGGAATCATGCACTGGGGCTCTTCCCATTAAAAAAAAACCCTGCCAATTATTTCATGTTAACTGAGCGTACAAACCAGGAGGGCAGTCAGATAGAATGAAAGACCCGGATTGGTTGGTATCAGACTGAGAAGAGGTGGGCTTTGAGCCAGACTTGGAGGAAGAGAGGGCTGTGGGGTGATGAAGAGGCACACTGAGACCCGGGGAGCAGCCGCCGAGAAGGCAGGAAGGCGCAAGCAAACACACCACCCACATGGAGAACGGGAAGGATGCCCATTACCATCAGAGGTGGTCGCAGGTGGAGAAATGCCCTGGGTCAGCGATGGGCAGCAGGGTGTGGCGTCTTCCGGGGGGTGGCTGGGCTCTGACTTACTTTCTGACGAGCCCACCCCAACACTCTATCGTGAGGACCCTGGTTCTCTGTGACAACCTGTCCAATCCCTCCCCAGTTTTTTCTGACCATTTGGAAAAACAGCAGGGCAATCCTCTGTGTGATTAGAAACCAAGTCACATCGACTTTTCCTCTTGAGCCATTTCAGGATAACCCTCCATAAATCCTTTTATGGGAAGTACCGGCCAGTACTTTGTCTTACAAAACGCCTTTTGGTTTCTTTGCCTCGGTCTTTGATGTTGGGTGAACATCTTAGTTTCACGATGACGTGGTGATTAGATGGCAGTGCATGAATTGCATTACTAAAATTGTTTGCCTTCAGTTGTATTACATCTGCTTCAGGAAGGCCAGAAAAACGTAAACGTGGCTTATTTAGTAAACTACCTCAATTGGAACATCTGAGAGAGAAGAAGGCACAAAATCTGGCAGTTGGCATGATGTCTCCTCTTGACTCAGAGACTCTTGAAGCTGGGAAGTCCTTTGGAAGCCTTCTACCTGCCGCCTTCTCAAACACGGTGCCACCCATCCTCTTCCTGAATACTTCGAGTGCAGGGGAGTTCTCAGAATGTGCCAAGTTTTAGAAAAAAGCAAACCACGTTGGATAAAAAATTTTAAATTAATTTCTCCTAACACTGGTCAGAAACTTTTTAAGTTGGCTATAGTATAAAATGAATGCAAGCCAGAAGTTACCTGGGGATATTTTTATGTGACCTACAACATTCCAGTGTTTGTTGGATGCAGTGCTTGTCAATGACTTGTCTTTTTGGGGTGGAGGAAAGCTTTTTACATCATCGTATCACATAACTTCTCTTTATCGCCTATGGTTTCTACCACTTTGGTCTTTTCCCTTGGGTATTGTATCTTTCTTTGACATGACTTGCAAGATGTGGCTGCATTTAGGGACGTGATATTCACAATGGGTTGGTCTCTCTGTACAATTACAGTTCTCTGTAATTTTGGATTAAATCGGCCAACTGGCATCTGGCTGTGTTTTTGCGGGCATCCATATAAACTTTACAAAGGGCCGCTGAGATTAGCGGTGCTTCTTCATCAGTGTTTCACTCCTTCATCCCTTTATTTAGAAAACATCTGAGGCCCACTATGTACCTTTCCATTTCCGCCATTTCCTCTTAATTGGGGGCCATTATCAACTCTCACTGATACTACTTCTTCATAAATGGCTTTTAATCTCTGTCTTTGGGGACCACTACATAATATCCTAAAACGTCACTCATCATTAATCATTAAGTGACCCTTCCCACTTAAAAACTTTCATGGCATAATTTTTTAAATAATACATTTTTTTTTGTTCTGATTACAAAAACAAGATATGGTTTTTGCAGAAAATCCAGAAAATAGAGAAAAGCAAAAAGAAGAAAAAAAAAAATCACTCATAATCTACCACCAGAACAGCAGCCTGTTGTTATTATGTTGGTACACAGCCTACAAGTTGTTCTTTTGTCTTTCCTGTTACTGAGAGCCTTCCCAGTCTGGTCCCAGCTTGACGTTGCAGCCTTCTCTCTCTAGTTGCTTCCTCTCTGGGGACCTGTATTGCCTTGCATGGGACTTTTCATATTTCTCTCTCAATGAATTCTTCTGATTCTATAAACAATACAGGTGGTTGTAAATATTTTTCAAAATATATATAAGGAGTAAAGTAAAAATTATATTTAAAAACATCTCAACACCCTGAAGTAAAAACCATTGACATTTTGTAGACTCTCTCATCATCTTCTGTTTATAGACGTGTGCCTGAGCACACACACATGATTTCCTATAAATGAGATTGTGGCATCCATGTGGTTTTTATGGTTGCTACCTTCTTTCATTTTCACTTATGTTTTTCCTCCCACTCTCTTCCTTCCTTCCACCATAATCCATAATCCATAATCCCTAATCCTTCCATAATCCATAATCCATAATCCTTCCACCATCCATGTGGTTTTTATGGTTGCTACCTTCTTTCATTTTCACTTATTTCTTTCCTCCCACTCTCTTCCTTCCTTCCACCCTCTCCCCCATGTTGCCAGTGTTATCAACCTTGTGTGTCATTCTTCTGTGCCTCACTCCACTTCACTCATATAATTATATCAAACATTTAGGTAGATAGATGGATAGGCACAGAAACATGTGATTTTGGTCATTACCTTATAAAAATCAGATCATATCATATGTCCCTCTCTGCATCTTGTTTTTTTCTCACTTCACAGGATACATTGTTGAAATTCCTCTGTTCTTTCTTTTTCATGACTGCATACTATTCCTTAGTTGACCATGGCATAACCTATTGAATGATTTTACTCCAGACAGTGCTATCTATGGTCATATGGGCATGAGATGACTTCATCAATGATGGTATTTTTGAATTTGGATAGATATTTCCAGATTGCTTGCTAAATGGTATAGCAATTTCTGTTTCCACCAGCAGTGTATGAAGTACCTTTGTTTTGCATCCTTCCATGTGACTGTGACATTGTCACCACCAAGGAGCAGTGCCCCTAGATTGCCAGGAAGGATGGGGGGACAGGGTCCCTTTGAAGTCCCAAACTTCAAGACAAACATGGGGCCACAATAAGACCATCACAGTAATATACATAAGGAAATTCATTAAGAGGAGATTATGGTTTTCTAGAATTGGGTTCTGGGGAAGAAATATTTATGGAAATGAATCTTATGGCCTGAAGTGTTATTTTATGTTTAGGATGATTTTTTTTTTAACCTGACAACATTTGGTTAGCATGGCAGCTAGAAATTTCCCTCTTGGTTTTAATTTTTCCTTTACAGTTTTTGGCAGAATTCAGAAGGTGAAACACATCACACACAACTTCTGAACCTTTGTGTTCAAAATACGCACATGGGGGACTTCCCTGGCAGTCCAGTGGTTAAGACTTCACCTTCCAGTGCAGGGGGTGTGGGTTTGATCCCTGGTCTGGGAGCTAGGATGCCACATGCCTTGGGGCCAAAAAACCAGAACATAAAACAGAATCAATATTATAACAAATTCAATAAAGACTTTAAAATGGTCCACATCAAAATAATCTTAACAAATAAAAAAACGCACATGGATGTATGGCAAGATGGGATCTGAGTAAGAGTTCCCGTAACATGGTTTACATTTCCAATGCTTTAAAAAGAACCGTCCATGTGGTGTTAGAAGTCTGCAAGCAGTGGGTGGGTTGGATCCTACAGGGCCATCTCCTGAGCTGGGCTGTTTGCTGTACCTGCTCTGCTCCAAGATGGCAGCTAAACCCCTCTCTTCCCTCCCCACTGCCTGTCTTCCTCTAAGTCTGGACTGTCTGGTGCTTTCTACTCTTATCCTGGATTCCAAGGTCTGCCACCACTTCTGTTGTCCTTCTTGCTTTTCTTCTTCGTTTCCCTTCTGTCCCTCTCACTTTCCCGCAAAGAGGCTTGGCATTTGCAGCCAAAGCCTGCCATCGAGAGGGCGCTTTGAGGCCAGCAAGCCCCCCCAAAAACCATTTTTGATATAACCTCAAGGTCATTGGCCTGTGTTAGCTGTTTCCATCCCTAATTTTTCTGTTGATAGGCTCTCCACCTGACAGAAAGGTTTCTCCCAGTACCACCCCCCCTTTAATTTTTTATCTAACATCATTTTGGGACCTTGAGTCCCTGAGAGCCTGAGGCTTCCCTGTACTTCGAGGTAGAAATAGATTCTGTCTCCTAGAGAATTCTGACCAGCCTGTTCTGCAAAAGAATGTTGGCTCTTGGTGGCCCGCCAAGAAAAGAACCTCTGGATTAATGTGGGTAATTAGAGTTGCATGGAGAGCAAACCAGGTGATCTAGAAGCCAGTTCCATCATTCTTCAGTGTAGTCTCAATGTCAGGGCAAGTCTTGAGTAGGATTCTGGTTTTAACCTCTTAATTCTGAATTTACTCACCTTTGTGGATTAGACAGAGCCTGAACATTATTTTGGTAGTGTATGTTTGTGTGAGTGTGTGTGGTTTAATATGTACAACTTGGCTGAACGCAGTAGGTCTGTGGTTTATCTTTTACTGAGAACTGCTTCCCCCCCACACCTTTTCTAAGAAAATGCTAGTTTCCTAAACTAAAGTCTTTCTTTTGAGTTTGTTAGCAGTGAGGGGTGTTGTGTGAGGCCCTGTCGGTGATACTAAGACCAAACGATCCCCCAATTCAGGTGACTTTAACACAGGTCATATTGACTGAAATAGTATTGAGCATGTGATGTTGGTGTGTGACATTTGAATATTTGTCAAGAAAAGCACCCAAGTCACTACCACTGGCTGCAAGAGTAAGTGATTTGCCTGTTTTACTGTTTTTACATACATTTTTATTTGAGAATCTGAAACCAACCTTTATAGTTTGGGGAGGGAAAGTAACATATTCAGTTAGCATGAATCTGTTTACCTGCTTTTCCCCTTCACTGCATGTAAGAATTCTGGTCACTTAGTCTTAATCAAGAGCAATGTATAAATTAAGGGACATGTATTTTAACAAGTTTGAATTTTCGACACGTTCTTTCTCTCTCCCACTCCCCCTCCCTGCAATTCCTTTCCACACTTTTTCATCCTTTTTGTAAAGGTAGTAACCTATATTTGATAAGGCTTGGAATTCAGACCTGAGATACCTGGGTCCCAGTTGTGGCTTGTGGCTGCTTATCACTATGAGACTCACTGTCTAGCCTTGGTTTTCTAATCTCTAAAATGGGACACCCTAATTCATGTGCCCATTGAAAGCATCATAACTTCCTTCCCTTTCCTCCTTTCTGTTGGAGAAACTCGGAATTCTCAAAACTATTAAATTCAGTATTTTTAGGGCCACTTAGAAGTTTCCTATAATAGAGAGCAACTAGAAATGCAGTGTTCTACTCTCATAGTCATTAAAATCCCCCACCCCCAGAGCAAACTGGTTACATTTCTGATAAAACCTGTGCAAGGACCAGGAGAATCAGAGATGGTCTGTCCCCTGATTTTCAGGATGTAAGAGCTTCCCTCTGGTGCCTCGTAGAAGGGCCTTTGCTTGGCATGGCTCTGCTGTGTCGGCAAGGGCGTCCTTAGCCAGGGAGAGCCAGAGATTGCAGCTAAGTTAGAGTAATGCCAAGTGCCGTGATATTTTACATTCAGGAGAAAAAGACTATGCCTGTCAGCAGCATCTCTTATTGTCAGGTGCCGATTTCACTGTATGTGCCTGAAGAACTAAAATCAGGCCCCACTCCCTAAAATGTAGACAGTCAGGGCTTACCAAGACTACAGTGTTCCACCAAAGAGAATTTTAGCAAAGGATTAAGGTGACCACTTAAAAAGCAGAGTTGGCTTAAAACTGGAAATAAAGGGTGCCACCCACAGAGACTCCCGTGGGCTCAGAAAACCAGAAGAGGAAGGTTTGGGTGGGGAGAACAGGAGCAGCCACTCAAGAGGAAGTTTTCTGAGGCTCTGGAAGGAGGCAGAGGAAGCAGCCCACAGCGGGATGGCAGACACGCTGAGGACAGAGCAACGCTTGAGCCTAAGACTTGGTATTTGGGGCAAAGTGGAGAGAAGTAAGGAGAAGGGCTGGGGATTCAGAACTGGGTCAAGGAACAATGAGATCACGAGTGAGGATGGAGCTCGTGTGTTACAAGGAGTGACAGGCAAGGGCCCAGGCTTCAAAGTCGGGCTCGGCACGAAGCAGCTGGATTGATTCAGAGGAGTCCTGCAGAAGTGAATGGCAAGAAATAAGAACCCGCCACCCGGTCTGAAGGGCAGGGAAAAAAATGAACTGAGGAAAGCAGAAGGCTGCAGGGCAAGATAAGCTCGTTCTGAGACGTATGACTGAACTGAAACCCAGATAAAATATTATCTGTTAACCCAGTATCTTTCATTAGTTACAAGTTTAATTTCTTTGTGCCTCATTCACAAAAGAGCAATATGCATTTAGGGGAAAAAATTTGCTCCCGGAATTGCTGCTGGAAACTGCTTGCTGATGAGAATGTTACAAACTAAGGAAGTTTGAACCAAACACACTGGGAAAGTGTATCACAGGAATGAAATTTGAAGCCAACGATAAGATAATAAAAAGACTCAATGCTAATTCTGCATTCAGTATTTTGTAAAAAATAAAAGACTGTTCTTCCTGGGGCCTGAGTCCACACTGCACCCCTCCCCTACCACCAAGGTTATAACCAGGGGGTGAGCCCCGAGGCCTCTGTGAAGAACCTTCTGTACACTCACATCTGTCCTCTGTTCAGTAGTCCAGGCCCTTCCAGTGCTCCCCAGCCTTCCAGAACCTTCCAGAATCTTCCCCATCTCCCCTTCGCTGTCCACAAGTGTACTTAGGGCATCCAAATCCTGGAAAAAATTGCCTTTAACTCTGCTGCTCCTTTAGGACTACAATCATCTCTCCTCCCCACGTTTTTAAGCTTCTTAAAAGCGTCTCTAACTCCAGTCCCTCACCCCCTGCTAGCCCCTTCCCACCACCTCTCCCACCTCTCCAGCGGGTCTTCTGTTTCCATCGCTCTCCTGAAACAGCTGTCTTACAGGGGGATTACCAATTTCTGAGGACATCCAGAGCCGTGTGGCTTTACTTTTCTGCAGCAGTTGGAACCCCAGGAAACATCCCTCTTGAAACACTAGACTTTCTTGCTTCTATTGCACAAGGCTCATTCTTCCTCCCATCTTGCTGAGCAGCCCACCTGAACAGCTCCCCAGCCTTTCTTTCTCCTCCTACTCGGGTAAATCCCGACATGCGGCCTGGTGTAGGCCTTGTGCTCTCTCCCTCTCTCAGATCACGTCTCCTCCCGCCCAGCCTTTCTGCTTGTATGCAGATGGTCCCAAACCCCTACCTCCCGACCTGACAGTCCTCCCGTTTCCGTCTCATATTTCCGACTCTCTGCTGGTCACGTCCACTGAATGATCCATCACCATTTCCAACTCAGCTCTGCCCCTTCCTCCCCCAAACTGCCCCCTCACCCTGACGTTGCCAGTCTCTGGTCACGGGGGCACCTCGTCCTGGTCCCACGTCTCAGCCAAGTTTGGTTCCACCTTCTCTCTTTCTTCTACACCCAAGCCCTCTCACCTCATTTCCTCCACTTCCAACTCTGTCCTCACGGTGTTGCTAGCTGTGAAATCCATGGACAGGCTACTAAATTCTTACTTGATCTGTATAAGCAGAACAGTTCTAGGTCAAGTGAACGTAAGTCAGACTGGAATCATAAAAACCGAAAGTCATGGCCCCTCAGTCAATTCCCAGACTTGGGCCAGTTTACAGACCCAGGGCCCCTTGAATGAAGGGGAGACTGGTTCCCCTTGAGGAAGCACCCTGTTACACTGCCCCAAATTTATACTCTTAATCTTTCTCCCAGCTTTCCCCAAAGGGACCTACAGCCTTTCACCAGGGTGATGGCATATTGGAGAAAAGGAAACACTAGACCTTTTGAGGACTGCTGGGCATGGGCACTGAACTGACACTAATTCCAGGAGACCCAAAGCCACCAGACTCTGGGCCACCAGTGAGACCAGGGGCTTATGGAATCAGGGGATCCCTGCGGTTTTAGCTCTGATGCCATTCCCACAGCACTTAGTGTTCCCCTCCCTCTCCTGGGTGCCACCCAGGCACCACTGGGACCTTCCTGTTCCCTGGCTCAAATCTTCCACTGGTGCCCAGTTCTCTGGAAGAGGCCAGCCTTGCTCAGCTTGATCGTTAAAGGCTCTCCACGAAGAATCCCCCTCTCTCCCAGCCTTCATGGCTGCAAGTCCTCAACCCCGTACCCTTCCCTGCATCCCCTCCATCCTGACGTGCAGTCCCCCAAACACCGTGCACCTCCCTTCTTCTCGCTTTGCTCTTACACTGTTCCCTACACCTGGAATTTCTTTTCGGCTCCCATCTCTGGATTTGTGTGGTGCCTGTTTTTAGCACAAATATACCATGCGCCCTTTAAAATCTTTTTGCTCCACTTTCACTCGTAACAGCCAGGGACATGAGCTAAAAAGTGTGGATGGATTAATTCACCAGTGTTGGGGACAGGAGGAGTCCTTCTACGAGTGGGTTGTTAACAATCTTCATAAACAAAAGATTGCCTTGTTTGTACCTGTTCTTCGGAATCAGCATTTCTTAAATCTGCTCAAGGTGAAAGGGAGTGCTTTGTGTTTAAAAAAAAAAAAATCATATGGGAAGCACGGAAATAAGAAATGTTCACTTTGTTTAATGCGTGAGTCTATTCCACGACAGGTGGCTTCTCAACTTGCACAAATAAAACAGAATTGGTCGGTTGAAACCTATCAGCAGAGCAGACAGGATAATGGCCAGGTGGCAGGCCCAGGAGCAGATGGGGAATATTTACCTAGGTCTTCAATTCTTCTTGTTAAGAGTCCCTCTAATCAAGTACCTTCCCTCGGATGTGAAATCAACTGCCAGCATCTTTGAATACTAGTCTTTTTTTTTTTAAAGGTAATTCCCATGCCAGTTTTTCTCTTTTCAAAGTCAAGGTTAGAGTAACCAGTGTCAGTGGAATCCATGCAAGCCTGAACATCCCAAGTTTCCTTTCAGACTTTTATTCGATGTTTCCAGATCTCATCGTCAAAACTGAAACAGCACAGAAATTAAATTGAAGATATTATAAATCCCAGGGATTTTTTTTTTTTTTTTTTTTTGATGCCAAGTAAGGCAGCGCCACCCTGGGGAGTCAGTGCAGACTTTATGGTGAAGGCAGGACCTCCCAGTGATGGACTCACTCACCTAGCGCTCTGGGGGACCAGGCAGCCTGGAACCCTTGGTGTGCCCTTGGGTTTTCTGGAAATCATGTAATTCTCCACGCAGCATTAGCCCTTGACCATCTTTGAGTTATTCTTCTTTGAGTGATGTGACTTGGA
>RJWK010017540.1:5990-34298 GCA_004363435.1 Platanista minor | reverse complement strand
AGAACATAGGGGCAGGACAGGAATAAAGACGCAGATGTAGAGAATGGACTTGAGGACACGGGGCGTGGGAAGGGTAAGCTGGGACGACATGAGAGAGTGGCATGGACATATATGCACTACCAAATGTAAAATGGAGAGCTAGTGGGAAGCAGCCACATAGCACAGGGAGATCAGCTCAGTGCTTTGTGACCACCTAGAGAGGTGGGATAGGGAGGGTGGGAGGGAGACGCAAGAGGGAGGGGATATGGGGATATATGTATAGGTATAGCTGATTCACTTTGATATAAAGCAGAAACTAACACACCACTGTAAAGCAATTATACTCCAATAAAGATGTTAAAAAAATAAATAAATAAAATAAAATGAGTTCACATCCTCTGACAAAGAAATTCCATTCCCAGGAAGTCTGTCCTAGAGAAACAGTCAGATATGTGGGCAAAGATTCATAAACATAGAAATTTATTCATGGGAGAGATTAATATTAAAATCGTATTTTGAATAATATTTGAATTATGAGAAAATCCTCCTGAAATAATATTAACTGAAAAAGTGATTTCAAAACAGTTTATTTAATTTGATCTCAATCTATATAGATATATAGAACATACATAGGTGTGTAGAATACACACAGATATATAGACATATAGAATATACACAGATCTGGGCTTCCCTGGTGGTGCAGTGGTTGAGAGTCCGCCTGTCAATGGAGAGGACACAGGTTCGTGCCCCGGTCCAGGAAGATCCCACATGCTTTGCAGCGGCTGGGCCCATGAGCCATGGCCACTGAGCCTGTGCGTCCGGAGCCTGTGCTCTGCAATGGGAGAGGCCACAACAGTGAGAGGCCCACGTACCGCAAAAAAAAAAAAAAAAAGAATATACACAGATCTATCGAATCCCAAAATATTATCAGTGATTATCTCTAGTGGAATTATGACTAATTATTATTTTTGTTATATCCTTTTATATTTTTTCACTTTTCTAAATTTTATACAGTTATAGAAATTACCTCAATAATAAGCAAATGCCAATGTTATTTTCAAAAAACAAAGAAAATAAAACATATCAGTACCAACAGTTGCCAAGGTATTTCGTTCCTTGAGGTGTGAGATAAGAGTTAACTCTAGCGATATCTGTCCCCCCTATACTCTCTCGGTTGAATTCAGGGAAATTCAATTAAGATAACTGCAATAAACATTTTTTTCTTTTGCAGTACGCGGGCCTCTCACTGCTGTGGCCTCTCCCATTGCGAAGCACAGGCTCCGGACGCGCAGGCTCAGCGGCCATGGCTCACGGGCCCAGCCGCTCCGCGGCATGTGGGATCTTCCCGGACCGGGGCACGAACCCACGTCCCCTGCATCGGCAGGCGGACACTCAACCACTGTGCCACCAAGGAAGCCCTGCAATAAACATTTATTGCACCCTCAGTGTGTGGAAGGCACAAGGCTGAGGGCAGTGAAGCAGTGCAAAAATGAACAAGACAGGGGTCTGCTCCGCAGGTACGGAATAATCAAGTAACAGGAGATGGACCCTACCTTGGAAGCCCATAAACATGCAGCCTGGGACAAGGGGTGATGGGAAGCCAGAGGCAGATGGAAAGGACCAGTGGCAAAAAATGTCTGGGGCAGAAACATCACACACCTCTCAGACATCACAGGAAATGCAATGAGGTGGAGAATATTTTATTTGCTGTGTCTCCTTTCAGGGACAGCATTTTGTGGGGTTGGAAGGAAGAGGTGGCTGATGAAGCAAACAGCCAACATTTGGACAATTCTTACCATGGGCTGGGTGCTCTGCTAAATGTTTTAATTGTGCTATTTCACTTAATCCTTAGACCAAGCCTATGAGGTGAGTCTATGATAAACCCCACGTCTTAGATGAAGAAACAGAGGCCCATCAGTTACATAATGTACTTATGCTCACACAGCCAGCACATGGTGGAGCCAGGATTTGAATGCAAGAGGGTTCACCTCTGAGATCTTGCTCTTATTTTTTCCTGCCTAATGGAGCATGCAAGTGTGGGCTGGAGCTGAACTGTTCAGGGCCTAAGATGGCATGAAAGGTCACCGCACTTCTCAGCATCTAGCTATCCTCCTTCTCTTCCTCTCACCACCTGAAGCAGCTTTGAGCCTTGCCTGCAAACAGGTGACTAGTGAACAGGTATTTAAAGAGTAGTGTATTGAAAATTTGCCAAACTATTAGCCTCTACATGATACTGAAGAGCCTTAACTCTGGGCCTCTGGAAAGCCTGGAAGAGAGAGAGGTTTCCTTCATGAAGGCTCTTCTATATTCCCTGCTATGAGTTATTAATCTGGTAAACACTTTCTGAGCATCTAATATGCAAGAACACCGTGCTAGTTGCTGGGGATACCCTCATGTCTCCTTAGTCAAAATCCTCCAGTCCATGCCTCTCCTCTGAAGCAACAAGCCACACGAGCTCTTTCTTGGAAGTCCCAAGGAAATTCAGCCTCACACATCCACACTGAATCATGAGCTCTGCTCCAATCCTCGTGTACCTTCAGGGAGCTCTTTCCTGCCGATGTAGCACTAGCTACCCAGATGTGCAAGCCTTTTTCCTTACAGCATCCAATCCACCCTCAAATCTTATCTGTCTATCTCCAAAATATCTACTGCTCTCCACCTGCACTGCCACCACCTAAGTCCCAGCCACCATCGTCTCTCTCCTGGACAATCACAATACCACCCTGAAGGTATTCCTCCATCCATTCAGTTGCCACACAGAGAGACCTTATCACCACTCACCCCACCCTTAAAACCCTTCAGATTTTTCCTTTACATTTGGACAAAGACAAAATAAAATCTTTGGCTCCAGCTCCCACTTAGTTCATGCTATCATGTCTCACTGTTCTCTCCTCCACATGTGAGTATGAAGATGGGTGAATGTGTGGACATCTGCATTTGCCTTCCAGGCTGTTAACATTGGTCACCTTGGGGTGTGAGGCTGGGGATGAGAAAGGAGGTGGGTGGAGGGAGATTGTCCATTTATTGAGATACAGTTGGCAACGTAACATTATAGTAGTTTCAGATGTACAACACAATGGTTCAATATTTATATGTTTTGTGAAATGATCGCCTCAATAATTTTAGTTAACATCCATCACCATGCATAGTTACAACGCTTTTTTGGAAGGTGGTCAAAAGATAAAAACGTTCCAGTTATAAGCTAAATTAGACCTGGGGATATAAGGTACAGCATGGTGAATATAGTTAATAATACTGTATTATATATTTGAAAGTTTCTAAGAGAGTAGATCTTAAAAGTTCTCATCACAAGAAAAAATTTTGTAACCATCTCATATATTTTTGAATTGTTTCACTGGTTGCTACGAGCATGAGTTAACTTTATAGTATCAGGAAAGGAAATTAATAAAATATGTTTACGTCTTGGCCATTACTTAAAGAATGGGAGTCATTTAGATAGCTCTATGGAAATCTTTACAGTAATGCTATTTGCCTTCTCTTTCCCAATAGTATCGCAAAGAACCAGGTCAAACAAAACAGGAAGCAAGGAGCTGGCCTGACCACTCGTGTTGGATCAAGGGCTTTCAACCAAGTGTAAAAGAAAATAGTAACTTTGTTGATTTAGCCCCAGCATCCTGAAGTGTTGTGAGAGAATTCACGACTATAGCTGTTAGCGTTGATTTACGGAATCTCATCTAGACCATTTTCAGCCCCACCAAAGAAAAATGTTGGTATTCCTGAATACACATGCAGCTGATGGATTCCTCTGTTTCAACTTGGCCACAAGCAAAACCACACTGAATGTGAATAATTGCTTCAGATAAAATGCCAGAACCCATAATTTATAGGAAGCTACCAAGGAATTTAGGATCGAGGTGAAACTCATGGCCCTACAAGTATAATATTATGCCCGGTGCTTCCCGGTGGTCAGTACTTTGGAATTCAGCCAGGCAGTCTGTGAAGTTCAGCACAACAGACAATGCACAGAATTCTCCTCCCAAACCAGAAGGTATTAGTGGCATGGTGTCAAATATTATTACCTAGTTAAGAATTGATTATCAAAATGCCTACCCACTGAGTCTATGTGACTCAACCATCTCCAGTGCACATTATCTTTTATGGATCTTAAATGTACAGGCTATTAAAGTGGCTGGCTTCTCCTATAAAATAACACAGAGAAAAAGGAATAATGTTTCCCAGATAGCTTCTACGTGAGAAACAGACAATAGTGAAATAGTCAACTACGATTCTAAATTTTCATCATGGAAATTTTACTTTCCATCTTCACTTTATTTTCCCGGAATCTGCAGTAAGCACCACGATTTCAAGCTGTGGTTAGTGGGGACCGAGTCCCACAGCATATATCATGTTCTAAATGATTTCATTTATGACCTACCCAGAGGGTCTTAACTGAGAGTTGGTGGAAGGGAAGAGTCAAGGGAGAGTTCTCAAACTTTCATGGCTAAGTTGGAGTCAAATCTATTTGAAATGGGGAGAAATCTTGATTTCTTTAATGTTATTGTTTTGCTTATTTTCACATGGATATGTAATTCCTGGAATAGTAAGGTCTTGGAACAGGATGACTGGAAAACGGTCCTCTGAAGGGATATCTGGATTCATTCAAGTAGGTGGGACTAGAATTGTTGACAGAGATTTTAAGATGGTAAAGAGTGAAATGGGAGAATGGTGTTTCTTTGACTATGAAAGGTCTATAAAAGATTGTTTAATACCCTCATAGTCGCTTATTTTGCTTTCCTTTCAGTAGATTTGATCTGTCTTATATTTTCTCTCTCTCTCCTGCAATCAATGTTGGCAAGTTCTTTGCAATATGTGAGAGATTGATTGACTGATGGGCTCAATTCCTTACCCCTTCCTGGACCTAAACCCTTTGCTGTGTAACTTGGCATCACGCCCTCACTGTGTGTGTGCGCGTGCGTGTGCGTGTGCGTGTGTGTGTGTGTAGGTGATATTCTGTTCCGTATCTTGACTTTGGGCTCAGTCATGTGAGTTCTTTTGGCCAAGGAAATGACAGCAGATGTGAGACAAGCAGAAACTTAACCACGCATTCATTTCTGCATTTCCACTCACTCTTTTCTCTTGCTGTGGAAGCATGCCTGGGCTAGCCTGCTGGAGGATGAGGGACATGGAGCAAAGCTGAACAACCCAGCTGAGGCCCTGGACATGTGAGATGGCAAAGCTGCCTGGCTTTCCTGCAGCTGATCACGAACTTGTGAATGAGCCCTGCTGAGCCCAGCCTCAGGATCAGCAGAACCAGTCAGCCAGCGCACAGACCCATAAACCAAAACAAATGTTTAACGCATGTCACTGAGGTTTCGAGGCTGTTTGTTATGCAGCATTATTTGGACAATGGATAAGAGATACAAAATGTAAGTTACTTTTCGCTTACACTTGGTTCAAGGAGGAAACGCAAGCACGGAATATCTTCCACAAAAAAGTTGTCCTTTCGTTCCTTCTTTGATTGGTTTATGTCAGTGTGTTCTTCCTGTTGCTGTTAGCTCCTAACTTTGGGTAGGAGGCGCCCCTGCTCATGTTTCTGCTCCTCTCTGAAGCACAAGCGAGAGATGTCACCTGGGTGCATGGAGGAGTAGGGTCTCACTTTCTACCTTTGTGTGACTCTTGGTGGCTTCAATATTCTTATTTTGATGTGACTCTCCCTTGCTGGAAAATGGCCTGGAGTTTGGAAGGGTGTTTGGTTGGAAGAGAAATCAGGTTTGAGATCCTGAGGGATTCTAACAGCTGAAGTGTAAACTTGGACGGAAGCAAAATCAGAATCATAATAGCTAATGTTTATAGCGTGCTTCAGCATGCCAGGAAGGAAAGCTTAGAGAAGCTCTTTGAATACGTTCATTGATTTTAAGCTTCAGGAAAACGTTATGAAATAGGAACTATTATTAATCACCACCGTTCTACAGATGAGGAAACTAAGGTACAGGGAAGTTACGGAACTTGCCCAAGAACACTTGCCCAGCTAGTAAGTAATGTAAATTCAGGCAGTAAGATGTCAGAGCCCATGACCTTGACCACAAAATTATATTAGCTCAGACCAGCTTGGAGCACATGGGGATCACATGCTTGGCACACACATAAACCCTACTCGTCTGCCCCGTCAGCAGGCCAGTGAGGTCCCCACCGTGTGCCGGCTGTGTGAGGGCATTCTCCTGCATCTTCACCCCCAGAACTAACAACTCCATTACGATCCCTACCCCCACCCTTGCCCGGGACTCCTCCCCAATCCTTCCCCTTCTCATGATTCATTCGTCTACGTGTATCGAATACTTAGCGTGAAACAAGCCCTCTAGGGCTTTACATGTAATTTTTCTATTTAACACATGCAACCACTTATAGGGACATAATATTATGTCCATTTTACAGATGAGCAAAAAGGGTCTAGAAGAAAGTAGGTACCTGATCAGCTCACAAGAAGCAGAGCCAGGACCAGTCTTTAAGACTCCAAAGAACCCACATTCCTAACCATAAGTTCTACCTACTGTCTCCATACAGGGCTTTCTGATTTAGTGCTTGTTCTGAGTATCTGCAAGAAATATAACTTTGCATTTCTATTTCTGAACCTACTTTTTCTTTGGGCCTGGTTCCCCTACTGTAGAAATTTCGTCTCCGCCTGGAGTTCTCTGCTTTCCTTCCAGCTGGGAAGGAGAGAGGGTCAGGTGCCGAGAATCTGTTTCTCGGCTGATGTCACCTGTCCAGGAGGTAACCTCCTTCCTCTCTGGTCTTTGGCCATCCATCCATGCAGCTCACTGCTGCATCCTCCTTGAGCCATCAAGCATTACATCATGCCTGCTGGCTCTCAGGGCTGCAGTGGTGCAGTCTGGGGGAAGTATTACACTGTCCCTGGCCACTCTGGGCTAAGGACAGTTGTGAGGGTATCTTGGGCCCATCTGTCTGGATACTCCATACAGTCATGTAACTTGCTTCTGCACCACTGGACCTGTGTGGCTCTTCACTGGCCTGAGACTTCCAGTATTCTACCTGCGGATGGGAGCTCCAGAACATTCTCCAGGCAGTTGGGGCCCAGGGTGCCTTCGCAGGCATCCTCCAGCATCCTCTCTCACTTGCTCCTACATCCCACTTTGAAGCATACCACTCACTGAACGTTCTCTCTCATCATAACTTCTGGCTGTCCTATGTACACATTTCCCATTTTTCCAAGTGGGTAGGATTTTTTTTTTTTTTTTTGCCTGAGACTATCAAGAACCACAGTAGATGCTCAGTAAATTACTAATTTCAAAAATTGAAGAACCTTGCTGTGTGATGCCCCAAGAAAAATTTGCTAGTTCTATTCCCTGCTGTCTGAGAACTTGGGATCAAAAGTAAATCTTCTAGGGGGCAAACATGATGCAGTCACTAACCTCTGAGGTTGAGTAGAGAGAACTTGTAACCTGCTCTCTTACTTAATTGGACTAAGTTCTCATATTTCTTAAAATTTTCTAGAAAATTGGCACTAGCACTGTGCTACTATGTAATAATCTTAAACAATAATGATAACAACAAAACCATTAATAATAATAGCTAATCTTATTGAGGGCTTATTATGTACCAGGTGCTTTAAAAGCTTTTTCATTTACCAGCTCATTTCACCTTCAAAGAATCCTATGGCGTAAGGACTTTTATCATCCCCAGTTTTACAGATATGGAAAATAAGTGGGCAGGTAAATTGCCTAAGATGACACAACACGTAAGAGGCAGAAGATTTGAATATATAGATGGTTGGGCACTGCAGCCCTCCCTCTTAAACATTCGAGATTGACCTAGTCATTATAGCCTTACTCAGCTGGATTAAAAAGAAAAGAAGGGGCTTCCCTGGTGGCGCAGTGGTTGAGAGTCCGCCTGCCGATGCAGGGCACGTGGGTTCGTGCCCTGGTCCGGGAAGATCCCACATGCCGCGGAGCGGCTGGGCCCGTGAGCCATGGCGGCTGAGCCTGCGCGTCCGGAGCCTGTGCTCCGCAATGGGAGAGGCCACAACAGTGAGAGGCCCACGTACTGCAAAAAAAAAAAAAAAAAAAAAAAAAAGAAAAGAAAAGAAGAGAAGAGAAAAGGAAGTAAAACTGTGTTTATAGAATAAAAGATAGGAAATACATACAGGATGGAAAGGCAACTGACCAAGTGCACATTCATTTATCTTAGAATATTTTGTCAATGTAAAATCCTCCTAGAGCTTCCCTTATCCCTTGCACATCTGTGCAACCTCTGTACATAGTATGCCTTATATTATTGTGGTCATGACACCACCCTGCCCTTGTGTTCCTGGATGCCTATCTATCTCCCCTGCTAGAGCTAAAGGAACTGAGGGCAGGGATGGTGCCTCTGTGAGCACAGTGGCAGCACGTGCCAGGGGCTCAGTAAAAAAAAAACTGCTGTGGGCTGTAGCCACCTGCCTGTGGTGTAGGACCTGCCCTACCTGTAATGGTCGCCTTTCCAGATTACAGGTGAATGGCTCAGTTGGCTGCCCTTGCCCCACGGTGGGTGCCTGCCTGCAAGCACAGAGGGTGGATACTCTCTGTGACATGAGAAGGCTGTCTGTCTGGATAGTCTCATCTTGACTCGCCTGCTTCTGTCCTTGTGTGTGGCTCCCCAGCGCCGGTCACAGAGATGCCCTCGGGCGTGCCAGTTATTTTTATCTCATCTCCTTATCTTGTGTCTAAAGCAGTGACTCAGCTCTTTAACTGTCCAATAAATGTTCGTTGAATTGAATTTACTGTCAAAGCTGTCAACTTCTTGATGGACACCTGGAAAAATGGTTGATGTGTCCTTAAACAATGGTGAACAGATGGTCCAGACTATTTGGGTCGGGATCTAGTGAGATATCAAATCAAGATGTCCTTCATCATGTGGGCTCTGCTCCCCCTTGAAGACACAGTCCTTTCTAAGTAGCCATCATCTCTTTCTACTGAATAAATCTAAAATAAAGACCACCACCGCCCCCCGCCCCCCTCCCTTGGAATTCCCTGGCTGTTCAGTGGTTACAACTCAGTGCTTTCACAGCTGGAGCCCGGGTGCAATCCCTGATTGGGGAACTAAGATCCCGCAAGCAACGTGGCATGGCCAAATAATGATAATAATAATAATAAAATAAAGCCCCAGGCTTTTGTGCCTGTGTCCAACCAGCCATCTATTCAGCAACAGCCCCTATGTCCCAGATCTCCTCTGGGAATTGGGGAAACCAAGATGAAGAGGACCCTGCCACTGCTCTCTATGAGCTCACCATCTAAGTGGTGGGGGAGGGGAAGGGAATGCTCTAACAATGATATCTCCCGAACTGGAGATAATTATCAAAAATGCAGTAGGGGCAATGCTAGAAACATGTATAGGGTGTCTAACTCTGCCTGGGATTGTCAGGAAAGAAATCTTGAAAAGTAGTCTAGAAAAGGAATGCAAATGGGAAGGGCATTCCAGGCAGAGGGAACAGCACAGGCAAAATCATGAGGTGAGAACCGTGAATGGTATGGAAAGCAAACCAGGAGCAGGGAGTGGCCACAAGGAGGTTGCAGCAGAGGCTGGGTTGGATGATAGAAGATCTTATCAGCTCCATCAAGAAAGCAGGACATTTCTCTCCAGGCTCAGGGGGAGACATCAGGGAGTCTTAACCACTGGGAAACATAGTTGCATGTGCATTTCAGAGATCACCTGTAGGAGACAGCTCTGGTGTTCTGTGTCACACGCATCCCTCAGTCTGCTTCTGATTTCATCTGTAGCTGCAGTGGACAGTTTCTCAGAAGCTCAGACTCACCTGTGGCCTGTGTGTCCTTTTAACTTTCTATCCCAGGGCCTCTTCCACCACCAGAGGGGCCTATTTGGCCTGAACACAGGTCTGGAAGAGTAGGACAGTTAATGCCATCAAGGGCAAACCTGAGCCCATGGAGTGGAGGCTGGTGGATCAGTGCTCCAACTTCCCATCCTTCATGTGGGCAACTGTTAGAGGCATTCTGGATGCTTCCCCGGAGGTCCCAGTGGACCTCCATAGCAGCAACCTTGACAGTATACCCTATATTGATTGGATTTTCCTTCCTACCTGATTCTTTTCCCTGCTTCTCCACTCCGGTTTTCTAGGATCTCCTCCCAATCAACCACCTGTAACCAAGCCTTTGCCTCAGGCTCTGCTTTCATGAGAACCAAAGTCAAGACACATTCTGACCATGGCTGAGCCTGGATATGGCAGGGGGGGCCAGCTGGGTTCCTGGGCTACCGGTCATGTGAGATACTACGGAGGCCTGAGCCAGGGCAGTAGCTGTGGAGCACAAGGTATGGAGAAATGGAGCCTCACGACACATGGGAAATAATCAAGTGGGAAAGATGTGCTGGCAGATTGGACGAGGATGAGTGAGAAAGTGTCTATGGCTTGGGAAGAAAGAGTAAGAAGGTAAAATGCTAAGGAAAAGGATGGTCATTTTAGTTTTGGATATGTTGAGCTTGTGGCATATTTAAGAATGGGTTGTCCTATGGAGAGAGACAAAAAGAGTGACCTTTACAATTTTTCGTTCATCTTATTGGCCCTCAAGTGCCTGAAACTGCCATCCATCCATCCATCTGTCCATCCACCCATTCATCCATCTATCCATCCAACCATCATCCATCCATCCATCCATCCATCTGTCCATCCACCCATTCATTCATCCATCCATCCATCCGTCCGTCCATCCAACCATCCATCCATTCATCCATCCATCCATCCATCTCATCTCTATATTGATTGGGTGCTTTGTGAGTATCAGGAAGTGTTCCCAGTACTGGGGATTGTCTTGGCCTGGACTGTCCAGAAAACAGAGCCTGCGGCAGAGATTAAAATACGAATGCTTTTTTTCAGAACCTAGAGGCAAGATGGGAAAAAAGACACAGACCTACTAGAGGATGGACTTGAGGACACGGGGAGGGGGAAGGGTAAGCCATGACAAAGTGAGAGAGTGGCATGGACATATGTACACTACCAAACATAGAATAGAGAGCTAGTGGGAAGCAGCCACATAGCACAGGGAGATCAGCTGGGTGCTTTGTGACCGCCTGGATGGGTGGGATAGGGAGGGCGGGAGGGAGGGAGAGGCAAGAGGGAAGAGATATGGGAACATATGTATATGTATAACTGATTGGCTTTGTTATAAAGCAGAAACTAACACACCATTGTAAAGCAATCGTACTCCAATGAAGATGGAAAAAAAAAATACATATGCTTCATTTTCAAAGTGCAAGCCCAGGGCAGTGAGAATGAGGGAAAGGAAGTGAGCTGAGTAAGAATGTGAAGGATGTGTTATCGTGTTGACTCTTACTTAATGAGAAGCTGTGGAGAGACAAGGCTAGTTGCTCAGCAGATGCGTCCATTTGCCATCCAGAATTCCCCAGATGGCAGGCCGGGAGAGTAGCTCCTGGGGCCAAGAGAGGAGAGGTGATCTATCTGCTGACTCCCCTGCCTCATTCATTTCCTATTTCTTATTGGTTGTAGTTTCTCCCATGGAGAGTCAGCTCTGCTGGACATCTAGTCCTTCAGGTGGGCTGCCTTCTGATGGTTTCTCAGGAAGCCAGATCCCATGCTCTGCACCATGTGCTTCTTTCACATTTGGAAGTGGCAGAAATGCTGGGCATGTGACTGGTTGGTCTTCTGCAGAAGGCAGAACCAAGTGGACTTGAGTGGGCTCAGTAGGGCGTGGTGTGAACCAAGCGACTGGCAGCCCCAAGGGAATCAGAGGAGATGCAAAGAATTTGTGTTGAATGCAGGGGAGAGCAGAAACAAGACAGGATCTTGCCCCGATGAAAAGTAAATTTAAGAGAGACGGAGAGGAAAAAGGATTACCTAGGTGGATAAGATATCTCGGGTAGCCCTTTCCAGGTTGGTGACATTTGCATTGAGACATGAGTGCTAAAAAGGAGATGGCCAGACGCAGGTCTTCGGAAAGAACATTCTAGGCAGAGGGGACGGGAGGTGCAGAGGCCTTGAGGTGGGAACAAGTTTGGCACAGTTGAAGAACAAAAAGAATGGCACCATAGTTAGAGAAAACTGAACAAGGGAGAGAGTGGAAGGAAGTAGGCAGGAATTGGGTCATGTAGATCAAAGAGCCTGGAAGCCCACTGCTGGTGCCATCGTCATATGTCCACACATTCCTGACCATCTTTCATCCAGAAGGGGGTTGATGGGGTTTTAGATAGGAATTAGGTTTCGTTTGGAAGTGGAATGGCGATGGTGATGGCAGCATTTGAGAGTCAAGTCATCATGGTCAGGAGCTTTTAAGCAAACTGAATACATAATATCTGAATTGCCTTGATATATTAACTGTTACAATTTATAGGAAATTGTTATTATCAGTAATTATAACTATATCAAGAAAAGTAATTACTGATACAAGTTTGGGAAGTTCTTGGCTACATACTGCATATTCCCTGCTGTCTGCTCTCTCACAGCAATTCCACGATGCCACAGAGCACTGGGTGGGAAAAACATATTTCATCTAATAAGGGTCGCCCTCACATCGCTCCTGTTCTGTGACCTGACATTTACTGAATCATCTAGTATTGCCCAAAGAACAAAGACGAGCTTCACTAAGCAAAGGGATGATAAAGTTCACTTGAAAATTGGGGAAGAAATTGCAAAGCTGCTTGAGGCCAAGGGCACAATTACGCACAGAAATCAATAGCTGTTAGCCAACGAAGAGGAGGAGAATGAATAAACACAGTAAATAATGCTGAGAAATGACTCTGCCAAGCAGCCAATCAAGTAGGAGTCTAGGAGCACAGCTAAGAGCTCCTGCACTGGAATCAGATGGGCCTGAGTGTGACTCTCTGCTTTGCTAGGTGGGCATCTCATGTATCCTTTGAAATCCTCAGTTGATGCATCCACACAATGGGAAGAGTAATACTACCTGCTTCCCAGGTCGCTGGGAGCACCACAGGACAGAGTGAATATGAGCTCTTCGCGTGTGTGTATAGTAAATGCTCTAACAATGATATCATCATCACCATTGTCTCAGTCCTCTTTTTCTCCTTTAATCAAGGTTTATCAAAATAACACAAAAGATAGGCTAGTGCAGTGAGGACTCCTCCAAAGCCTTACTTTCTCAGACTGTTTGAGAAGAGGGGAATAATTTTTTTAAATCCCACAAAATTATTTATTGTAAAAAAGACGTCCATCGGGCTTTCCTTTGCCTCACATCATTGACAGTTAAATGAGCTTATTCCAACTCATGTTCAAACTCAAAAAAGTTTAATCATTCACACACACTCACAAGAGCCCTCCCTATATTAAAAAACCATCAAAGGGAATTCCGGATTGTGAATAAAAAAATTGAAATACCAAATAGTTTATAACCCTTCCTACACTGCATCGTTTCTCCCTTTCGTTAAAAAAAAAAAAAAAGAAACTTTAAACATTTGATGTAAATGTTTTTGTTTGTGCTGGGTTTTGGTGCAGGCTGGGAGTCTGAACAACATGAAACTAAGTGGTAGTGAGAGTGATGAAAAGACAACTTGATGATTGTTCCAAACTGATATGCAGGATACTAGAGGTAAATAACAATAACTACTGTGTTCTGGCACTGGCATAATGAATCAGTAGACATTATCACTTTTATGCCTCATATGTTTCTGATAACGCATGTATTACTATTCCCCCTTTTTTTTTTTGCGGTATGCGGGCCTCTCCCTGTTGTGGCCTCTTCCCGTTGCGGAGCACAGGCTCCGGACGCGCAGGCTCAGCGGCCATGGCTCACGGGCCCAGCCGCTCCGCGGCATGTGGGATCCTCCCGGACCAGGGGCACGAACCCGTGTCCCCTGCATCGGCAGGCGGACGCTCAACCACTGCGCCACCAGCGAAGCCCTACTATTCCCTTTTTTTCAGATAAAGAAAGTGAGCCTTCTTAAGGTTGAGCTACTTCAAGCTTGCCCTGCTAGTAATGCATCAGACTCAAAAGGCAATTGGTCGGAATTCAGAGCCTGGGCTTTTAATTAGTATTTCTACTTCCTCATCCATCTACCATCCATCCATCCATCCATCCATCCAATATCCATCCACTATCTGTCTACCCTTCCACTCACTCGTGCATCCTTCCATTAATTAATTGAGCAATTTATAATGATGATGCCTCACAATTATTTCTTAAATCTGTCCCCTTCTCTTTCCCTTGCCAACGCTAAAACCTAGACCAACCCATCATCTTCTCTTGCCTGGCCAATTGCACTGGCCTCCTATCTGGTCTCCATGTCTCTGTACTTTTTTCTCCACAGTCCATTTTCATCTCAGCTACCAAAGTGATCTTTCTCGGAGGGACATATCCCACCTCTCTCACTGGTTGCTTTCTGGCTGATGCCATTCCAGCCATGCTGGTGCACCGTCTACTCCTCCAACAAGCCAAGGCTATTCTTGCCTCAGGAACTCTCCAATTACCGCTATGCTCTGAATGTTCTTCCCTTGGGTTGCTCCTTCCTTTTCATCTATAGAACTCAGCTCACACCACCTCTTCAGAGATGCTTTTCCTAATCACGTGAATGAAAGTAGAGCCCATCTCACTTGGCATCCTAGTTGGTCTTCAGTCCGTTGTTCCACTTTTTTTTTTTTTTTTTTTTTTTTTTTACCACATTTACCCCTATCAAAAATTACATCATTTGGTTGTCTAATCCCCGTTTCTTTACGCACCCCGCCTCCTGCCCTGGGTATAGAAACAAACTAGCAGACAGGAGCCTTGAGAAAACCAAATGCTCATTGCTCACCTACAATCCATGCTTATTGCCTTGTTGTGAGTGGCAGGATATAGTGAAGAACAAGACAGACATAGCTCCTGCTCCCATGGAGGTTACATTATAGGGAAGAGAGACATACACACAATGAAACTAGGATAATTGCAGAGATGGCAACTGCTATAAATACAGTGACGTGAGAGAGAGTATGAAGGCCAGGCAAGAGGCTCAGGCTTTACATCATCTGATCAGAGAGGTCTCTCTGAGGTGGTGGCATTTGAACTGAGCAGAGAGAAGAGGAGTCAGCCTCTCAAGGAAGCATGCAGAGGGAGACACATGCAAAGGCCCTGAGGTCAACTCATACTAGGTGTGCTAAAGGAACAGAAATGAGGTCAGTGTGTCTGGTGTGGCACAGTGGTGTGGTGGTGGCAGGGGGAGTGGTACAGAATGAGATTAAAGGGGGTTGGTGCTTCCCTGAAGATGAGGGATTTTTACGATAGGGTTGCCAGATTTAGCAAATGAAAAATACATGATGCCTAGTTAGTTACCCTTGAATTTCAGATAAGCAACAAAAAACTTTTTAGTAGAGGTATGTCCCAAATATTGCATGAGACATTCTTAGACTACAAATTATTATTTGTTAATATGAAATTCTAATTTAACCAGGCATCCTGTACTTTATCTGGCAACCTTGGCTGAAGACAACATTCCATGTCTAATCAAGGTGTGGCATATCCCAGAATCCTGTACCATGTTGCTATCCCTGATCATGGAAATGAATTCAGAGAAGAGATCAGAACTGGCAGTTAGTTGAATTATCACTCATTCCCATCTACTGGGGGGAAAAAAGATAGTAGGAAATTGAAAAGTGTATTTATCTCTGGAACATATTAAATGATGATTATTCCAGGCAATTTACTCTCATAATTGTGTTAAAATGGAGAGGCCATCTGCTTCCTTTAAGGGAAGGACCATACCTAATTCACTTTGTACCTCTTCACAGCACCCAGCACAGTACCTTGTGTATCTATAGGTCCTTAGTGAATAAGTGTTAATTCATTGAGAATAAGGTAAACCTAGATGGACTCGCCTCACTTTATTTCTGTCTCATTGAGAGACAAAGATCTCAGGGAATCAAACTGTGATCCTGACTTTCTTCTTACTCTTCTCATTAAATTATGAAGAAGAAGAAGAAGAAAAAAGCTTCCTTGTTGTAGGCATTACTTATACTTGTCAGGTATGTGTACAATAACACTTTCTCACCTCCTGGAAGATGGTGTTGCCATGTGACTCGTTTGGGCCAATGATATGTAAGCAGAAATGCCTTGTGCCATTCTTAGGCCAAAGCATTTAATCCAAGTCCTCTTTTCTCTGCTGCAACAGACCAGAAGCCTCATGTTAGTGGTGTCACAGAATGGTAGAACCTCCGTCAGCTAGGGAAACAGAGTGATTATGACAAGCAGAGACTCCTCCACCCCGAACTGGACACGTAGCATGAGGAAGAATGAAACTTTATTGTTTTAAGCACTGAGCTCTGGGGGTTGTTTGTTGCCATGGCATAACTGACTGATACAGTCCTAAACCTTCTGAGAGTCTATAATGCTGTAACATTTCTAATGGGTCTTCAGGCCTAAGTTAGGCAGTCTCAGAGGCAAGAAACAGAATGGTTATAGCTTTTCTGAACATTTGCCAGTAGGCAGAATGCTCTGATACTCCCCCTAGTTTTCTTTACCTATTTGATGATAAACTCTAAGGCACAACCCAAAGGGAAAGGAGGAGCAATAGTTTTCCTGCTGGGGTTGAATGTAAATGAGCCTGGAAATACCTTGAGGGCAGAGGCAGAGACTCCCTGGCACTTACTTGGATACACAGTAGTCTGGGGACGTACACTATCTTCTGACCACGTCAGTTAGGTTATGTCTCTCCTCTGCTCAAGATCCTCCAGTGGCTTTTCCATCTTACTCAGAGCCAAAGTCTATACAATGTCCTGTTAGGTCTTATAGATGATATCGCTTTAGACCTTCAGATGAAATTGCACACATAGGATGCTGTTTTATCTAGTTCTTATTGTGTAGGATAATATATTAGGAGATGGAATTTTACCCCATTTATAACTAAACTTATGTTGTTTGTTCTATTATCTTTTCATATAAAAGTTTGAAATGCTTTTTAAAAATTTATTTATTTATTTTTTAAATCTGCACGGCATGCGGGATCTTAGTTCCCCTACCAGGGATCAAACCTGTGTCCCCACTGGGGGCACAGAGTCTTAACCACTGGACTGCCAGGGAAGTCCCTGAAATACTTCTAAATTCCGATTATAGAAGCAAATCCCAAATCAAGAATTACAGTCAGTTGTATTAGTTAGCTCTTTCTACATAGCAAATGCCCCTAAAATTCAGTGGCTTAAAACAAGCAAGCAAAAATGATCTCACAGCTCCTGTGGGTCGGGAATTTGGAAGTGGCTCAGCTGAGGAGCTCTGACTCAGAGTGTGCCATAAGTTTACTGTTATGATGTTGGCTGGGGTTGCAGTCATACAAAAGCTATACTGGATAATGGAGGATCCACTTCCAAGACGGCACACTTGCATGGCTATTGGTAGGAGGCCTCAGTACCTCACCACATGGGCCTCTCTAAAGGGTTGCTTTAATGCCCTCACAACGTGGCAACTGGCTACCCCCAGAACAAATGAGCCAGGAGAGCAAGATGGAAGCCACAATGTCTTTTCTGACCTAACCTAAAGAGTCACACGCTATCATTCACGCAATGTTTTATCAGTTATGCAAGCCGTCCCTATTCAGTGAGGGTGGGGACCACACAGGACATAAATGATGAGAGGCGAGAGTCACTGAGAGCCACCTTAGAGACTTACTATATTTAGTGGATCATGGTGCAATGGAGAAGCACAAAGGAACTCCTGAAAATAGAGCTTCCCCACACTCTCTGTATTCGCCTGTAATGTCCTTTGCCTACAAAGTAAACTCTGGCGAGTTGTTCACCTACATAGATGTTCCAAGAAGAAAAACACTCTCTCTCCTCTCAGTATAGGGCTGCTAATTGTTGACCAATATGGCTCTTCCACCTAAATAAACAAAGGCTACATTCAGTCCAACATTCTCTCCCAAGAAAATTGCCCACCATAATTGGCAGGTCTGGATTGCCCAGTGGTAGATTTGGCATGCCATCTCTGTGCTTTGGCGTAAGAAAGTTGCTGGTTTTCCTTCTTTTTGTCTTCTTACTTGTACTCTGGCCCGTTTCCATGGCCACACCTCTTTCTACCTTTCCCAACAATCCATTGCCATCACCAAGTACTAACTAAATATTTACAGAGGGGACTATGGACACACCTCTTCTTCTGAGGAGGCTGCTTTGTGTTTCATCCATCTAGCTGACATAGTATTCTGCCTGTATCTATATTTCCTGTTTTTCATAACAGGACTTTCAAACTGGGCTATCTGTCTTAACTCCGCTTTCATTCTTATTCTATTGCTTGTACCTTGCTGGACATTTCTCAAGCACATTGTTTACGAAATATGTAAGCACACAGCCCTAAAAAGAACCTGTTCCTATAAAATGGTCAATAATGATAGCTTTTGTGTTCAACATTATCACCAGCCAGACTCACTTATCCCCTCCAAATAGTGTTCGCCATATCAGTGCAACAGCATCCATTTTGCTCCCTACCATGACACTCTTTCCTGGTGTTTTACAAAACAAGAACATTATTCAGAGCCAAAAACCTAAACGAAATACCGATAAGGAAAAGCTAATCCAGCAAGGATAGAGAAGAGAGTCACTTAATCCTGACTCTTAGTCCCAAATCATCCAGGGAGATTTGTAGTGTAAGGTTCAGAGATTTTTTTTCAAATAACCCATCACTAATGCTAATAAGAATCTGACATCATGGCCTTTCTTCTAGAAAACTCTGGTGTCCACCAGGACATGCTCAGGGGAAAACACAGCCACCATCTACCTTTCTATCTAGGGGATGAAAATTCATTATTGCCATCCTGGAACCTAGAATTATTTTTTAACTTGTTAATGCTGCTGAGGATGGCAAAATAATGCCTCTGGCAACCCTGTATATTTGCTGTTGCCATCTTCACTGATAAATTGCCCAATTTTCTTAGCAAATTCAGCAACAATAACAGTTTTCTGCTAGCAAAATAACCTTTCATTTCATAGAAAAGAAATGGCATGGCTTGGAAGCGAGTGAGAGAGGTTTCACGTCTCCTATAAAGCCAAGTTTCTAATTTTCAGTTTTCACTAGCCATGGGTGGGGACTAGTTTTTTATTCTTGATAAATGAAAGTGCTACATTTTACATTCAGACTATTGCTGTGCTTGAACTGCTGGCCAAATAATTTTAGAAAAGATCTATTGCAATACTTTACAAATTCATAGGGAATATAGTGGATGCTTTTTTTTTTTTTTTTTTGGTCTGCCTGACATACAGCTCCCCCATAATCTGATGGTAGCACCCTACTTTTTTATGGCTGAGATTTTTGGTAACTGTGTTCAGCAGAACATATTATAGGAATTGCTGCCTTAATCCACGAGAAAGGAGAGAAGCATTTTCAAAGAAAGATCTGGATGAAGAGAACTATCTGATTTTGACATTGGTTATCCACCTCTGCCAAAGAGGAGGCAGGAGGATGAAAAGAGAAAGAAAAAGTAACTGTGACAATTCCAGTTTCCATCACAACTCATCCGTGATAACTAGATGAAGCCAAAGACTGAAAATTTGATGTGATATGGACTGGATCCAAGACACAAATAAAAGCAAGAATCACGAGCCACGCCATGAAGAGACCATCTTGCAAACTGCTGACAATGCCTTCCTTCAAGATGCCTGGGCAGGCAGAATATGAACATACAAGTTATACAAACCACCAAAAACCCGACATTGATGGTGAAATAATTTTCCAGTAAAGTGAAAGCCAAGAAATCCTGACTATGTGCTTCACTGGTACTCAATCGTCAATCCTGCTGATTTAGCTTTAATCCTAATGTTCAAACCCAGATTTGCAGTGAAGCCAAACTCTACCCTGGGCATGCCTGTGGCTTCTTCCTAGTTCTCACTTGAACACGGAACATGTAGGAAGACACACAGCTAAGTCACCTTGCACAATATGGTGCAGGCAATGAAGTACAGGGAAAAGAATTCCAGGGTCTGGGGCTGGGTTGACTTGGATAGTAATCCAGACTCTACCACTTGCCAAATGGGCACATTGACCAAATTACTGATCTCCTTGTGCCCCGGTTTTCTCATCTCCAAAAGGCTGAGAATTCCATCTAGTTAGGACAGTTTCACATAGCTTGAGTAAGATTAAGTATGTAAAGGGGCCTGGTGCAGAGCAGGTGGTTAAAAATATGGGATTCCATCTTCTCTTTTCCTAATATCTTAGAACTCCACTCAAGTATGTTCCATATATCAAGGCTACTAAAAAGACTTTTAAAATTAATGGTGAAACTCTTTTGTACAAATTAAAACATGAATATAAAGACATAGTTTAAACTCTTCAGAGTTTACTTAGCTTTGCTCTTTTCCATAGTCAAAGAACATCCCTCCAACTCCAGTTGCCCCAGCAAATGTGTGGTGGGCACCTGTTGTTCAGTGGCCAGCTGAGTGTTCATTCTCCCTTATTTTGGTTATAGCCCCCTGACCTTCATTGTTGAAGCACCCCTTACCTACTCTCAGGTATATTGTTCTGGAGAGGTTAAGCCACACTGCCTCTGAATCCAGGGAAGGGCACATGATTCATGCTTGGTCATGGAAACTGGCTTAGGCGTGGACATTTGACACAAGCAGGCCAGTGAAACTCAGACCAGGAAGTTTGCTGTTACAGTAGAGAAAGAGAAGTTCACTTTCCACTGGAGCTGCTAGGCTTGAATTTTTCTGAGGGGCTACCAGGAAAGGCTGAATTACCCAAACGTGAAGTTTACACAGAAGGAAGCTTAAATGAGTGAGACTGAGTCCTGACCACATCATTTGAACACCTAGATCTAGCTGAGGTTGGTGTAAGAGCTACATGAGCCTTTTTGGATACATGAGACAATCGTTTACTTTTCACTCTTTTACTTTCAATATACTTGTGTCTTTGAATCGAAAGTGTGTCTCTTGTAGACAATATATAGTTGGATCATATTTTTTAATCCACTCTGTTAATCTCTCTACCTTTTGATTGGAATGTTTAATCCATTTATATTTAATGTAATTACTTATAAGGTAGGAGTTACATCTGTCACTTAATTACTTGATTTCTGTATGTCTCATGTCTTTTTTGTTCTTCCATTTCTTCATTAATGACTTGTTTTGTGTTAAACCTATATTTTCTATTTACCAGTTTACTTCCTGTGTTTTTTCTTTTACGGTATAGCTTAAGTTATTTTTCTTAGTAGTTGCCCTGGGGATTGCAATTAGCATCTTAACTTAAAAGAATCTAACTTCAATAAATGCTAACTTAATTTTAATAGTATACAGAAACTTCAAATAAAGCACAATTCCCTCCCTCCTCCGTGCAATTTTTATCATATAAATTACATTTTTATGCATTATAAGGCATTGACTCACTTTTATAATTAATGGTTTATGTGGTTGTGTTTAAAATCAGATAGGAGAAGAGAAGAATTACCAAAAAACACATTTATACTCTCTTTCATATTCACCTACGTATTACTTTTACTGGAATGAGTCAATAATTTCTTTTCTCCTTTTTCTTACAAAAGCTTGAAGTTTACTTCCTTATATTCTAACGTGTTCTGTGTGATATTACATGGCATGAGTAACATCTAACAGGGAAGTGGGCACAGTATCTCCTATACAAACCTTCTTTCTGTTTTAGAGGTCACGGGTATCATGTTTATGAAATATAGTGAATTATTATAAGACACATTTATTTAGCCTAATCAGTATTTCTAATTTAGGAGAGCAGAATTTTAATAATAAACATGTAGATTAAAGATGCTGTAAACTCTTTTCTATTCTTTCAATTGAGTTTAATTCCCATCCTCATGACCAGGCTTGCCTTAGTGACTTGCTTGACCAATAGAAGGTGGAAGAAGTAACTAGGTCTCAAGAGGTGTTGTGGCTTCTGCCTGGGACTCCTGGAATGCTCATCCTGGGATCCCTGAGCCATCGCATGAGTGCTACTGCCTCGATCCTATGCTGTGCTGGGGAAATCACATAAAGGTGCTCCAGGTGACAGACCCAGGAAAGCCTAGACTTCCAGCCGTCCGTGCCAAGGCACTAGATGTTTGAGTGGAGTCAGTCTGGCCTCTCTGTACCAGCTCATTCACCATTTGAATAGCAATCAGTAACTTCTGCTGACCTCATACAAAACAGGAGACATGTCCTTCCAAGCCCTGTTGAATTCCTGAATCACAAGATATCATAAAATAGTGGCTGTTTCAAGTCACTGTGTGTTGGGGGCAGTTTGTTATGCAGCAATAGACTATGTAACAAGGTGGTATTACCTGGTTCATCCGACCAGACCACTACAATCATCTAGACTCAGGGTCTCAAACTCAAGTGCCAATAAGGACCATCCAGGCAGGTAATATAAATGAACAGATGATCTGAGGGAAGGGGTAGGATTTATGTAAACTAGAGAGCGTAAGTCATGTCTGAAGAGGAAAGTCAATTGTTGCCCTGAGGGAACACAAACCTAGAGTTGCCAGACTTTTCAAGAGCTGTCAGATCTTTTAATGCAAAAATCCTTATTTTTAACTGTTGGGAACTAATTTAAAAAAATTATAACGTTACCTTGCAAGCCAAGTAACACACACCTGCAGGCTGCACTTTCTCCCCAACTACCAGTTTGTAATCTGACTCAACCCCCTCAGGTACATGAGAAAACAGTAGTCCAGACAGGGGACATGCCATGCTAACAGTTCCACTATGTGTTAACATCCTAAAAACGCCTGGAGCCCAGGTCTTCACTGCATGGTCCAGGGCTCTTGTCACTGCTCCAGAGTGCCTGGTCAAGAAAGAGAATTCTCAGATAGGTGGCACTTCGAAGAACTAGCAGAATCATAGCTCACATCTCCTAGGAATGCAAGATGGCATGGGCCCCACACCAGGGTTTTCACTCAGAGCAATGAGACTTCTGTCTCATATGTTTGTGCTTGCCAGTAACATTTGTTTTGTACCACAAATTTTTACGGTGAAGGAAAGTGTATAAACTGATGTCTTGGTTCATCAGAACATGTTGGGGTGGCACCCTCTATAATTTACTTAATTTGTCTCCCAGTAACTGAAGATATCTGATTAATTAAGGTAGGTTCACTTCTATAACCAAGAATCCCTAATTTTAAGTACCCTAACATAATTTTAAAAATTGCTCTTGCCCATACAGTAGATCAGTGTGGGCATGTAGGTTGGACAGCTCTTTGTGGCTTTTTAAACAGAGATTTGGGGGCCAAGCTCCTTCCATCTCATGTCTCGGTTGTCACCTGGGGTCTTGGAGAACTTCACTTCCAGCCTCATGGATGGGGAAAGCTCAAACATGGAGGGTTGCCTTGAAGAGTCGTTTGAAAAATAGGCTAGGCCTGGACATCCATGCCCAGCAGTTCTGTCCACATCTCATTGGCCAGAATGCAGTCATGTGGTCCCACTCCACTGCAAGGGGTACTGGGAAATGTAGTCCAGCTCTGTGTCCAGGAGGAAAGGGAATGGGGTCCTTGCAGAATCATTATTTTCAAGCTTCTTCAGCATTTCAGAGATTGAACAGCAGCCTGCTGCTTCTACCATAGAAAGATTCCTGAGATGGGGACTGCATCCAGATTTTATCTCGCTATTGAGATTAGATGCAATAGTAATTAATTATAGAACATTGTCTGGAAATTGTCTTACTGTATATTAAAAGCTCAAGGGGAACATAAGCTGCTGATTCTAAGGATCATATTGCTAATAATAATCACTTGCACTTATTGAGAGCTTACTATGTGCCAGGAACTGCTATAGAAAAGCACTTTACAGGAACAAACTAATATTAATAGAAAGATTCAAATAAGGTAGAGTTGGGGCTGGTCAAGGAAGCGTCATGCAGAGGAAGGTATTTAGGTGGGATTAAAGGACTTCAGGATCAGGGTTAGAATGGAGGTCCTCAGACAGTGTTCTACGTCTTGATAGAGTGAGATTCGTATCAGTGGGGTTGATAAATATGTTGATCTCCATTACCTTTGAAATATACCAATGCAATAACAATTGGCAAACAGGTTGCAGAAAATCTGCCCCATGCATGGTAAAGCATCCTGAACCCAGAGTTGTCTGGATAATGTAGGGCCCCCTTGCCTAAGTTGTAGACATTCTCCACTCTCAGCTCCTTGCCCTGGTGGCCAGGAGTTTGCGGAAAAAAGAAGGGAAACCAGGGCAGTTTAATTCTCTCCCTTGCAAAGATAACAAGAGCACTGCGGTTTAGCCTTGGGTGGAACTATGGGAGAACAAAAATATTCAAAGCCAGAAGTCTCCTCTTGCTTTCTTTGGGAAGAGCATCTCAGGTTGATGATCAAAGAGTCAGGCAGGTCCCTTCTAGGAATGTTTTCAGTTTCTGTTTTTGCTTTATTTTAACCCCTTCCTGGCTTCATGCAGAACTTGCATGTTTCTGGATGGGCAAGATCACAAAGGTGGTGGGCGTCATTCCCGCCCTCCATCCCCATTCAGCACTCTTCTCTGCTTGTGTTAACTTCAGTCATGTCCTGATGCCTCAGCTCAGAATAGGGTGTCATATAAACTCATTTCAATTCAATTGTAATTATCTGAACGGCTTATCTCTCCTAGGAATATTTGAACCCTGGAAAAAAGGAATGACAGATGGGAGAGCGTAATTTCTCAGTTGCTGGATTCCAGGTACAATGAAGGAATGAAGTCTCTGTGGGGCTAAGAAGCAGTGACAACTTCGTAAGACACAAAAACCTGCCCTAGGAATGACTTTTACAGCCACTGTAGCTGCAGATGAAAAGTTAGGCCACACAGCCTAGTTATGGGGGGAAGACCAAGTGTGGAGTCTGAATAGGTTGGATTTGAGCCCTAGCTCGTCCCCTGACACATTGCACGGCCTCGGGCACGTTATTTTACTTTTCTGAGGCTCAGCCATAAACTACCCATCTCAGAAGTGTTTTGTGTCTTAATGAGATCAAATTAATGATGAAATCACATGTGCCAAAATGCTCTTGAACTGTAAAATGCTGTATCAAAATGAGGTATCTCTTTTCTTAGGGAGGCTCTATTTCTGATTTCTCAGTGGGGACTCTTAATGAGAAAGGGACTCAGCATCTTCCTCAGCTACTGGGGGGGACTCATGGTTGGTGTGTGGGGCATGGAGGGGTGTCCTGGGCAGGAATGTAAAGGAAATTCGGGAAAAGAATGTCAGAGAGGAGGAGGGGGGCATTCCAGGCCTGCAGTAAATGTTGACGGACCATCTCGCCAGCAGAGGTCAGAACATGGGGCCACAGAACATGGCCTGGGGACCCCATTCAGGGTCTGAGTTGGTGCTGGTGCCCTTTGAAGGGTGAGCAGAGCCGGAGAAAGAGAAGCAAATATCCCCAGGGAATAAACAGCCCCAAAGCTGGGCTCTCATTGCCACGCTGGACCTTCTGGCTGCTGCCAGGCTATGCGGGGCCTGCCATCTGGGCTGAGCACACTTGCCTGCGTGAACGAGTGAGGCCCCCGATAGGACCAAGTGTTTGGGGGCAACTTCGCGGGCTTGGTTGGGCCTGGGTATCCAGCATGGCGGGTTGGTTCAAAAAGGCAGAGGGGGACTATACGTCCCTGTATGCTTGGTTGGATGTTGTCTTGTGGATTATTGATGATCTTGTACCCTGTCAGCGTGGCGGTGCCTCACAAATGCACAGACACGTGGTGTTAGCTAACAGCCCCTGGGCTCAGACACCCAAGTACCTTCCAGGCTCAGAAATTCAGGAGCTTGAGAGCAGCCCCCATCAGTGGATTTGCACTGGTGGGTAAGAGGAAACTGATTTGCTCTTCTTCCTAAGTGCATCACCTGCCTAACACTTATGCCACTTGTTGAGTATTAATTACACATGTGGCTCTGGTTTCCATGGGATCATATGAATGCAAGAAAGAAAAAAGAAAGAAAGGAAGAAAAAAAAAAATCCCAAAGAAATTAGAACATGGGTGACAGCAGCTCACATCTTGCTTTTCCACCCTTCCTCCCCTTTCTACTTGTCCAAACACAGCTTAATTATTCCCTTAAGCTATTTAGGTATGTGTTGATGCTGCAGTAAACAAAGACCTTTGTTTTCCCTTGGAGGCCAGAATATTCTAGCTCTTCTCCTGCTGTGGCTCATACATGGCTTGTGAGTTGCCACTCACTCTTCCTGTGCCCATGGAAGATATTATTAATTGGTCGTGTTATGCTTTTCTGTTGAGCTGGAACCCAGCCTCAGAATCCCTCATGACACAGCAGTCCAGGCAGCCAAAAGCAATTGATTGGAATTGGAATGAGAGATAAAATGATGTGTCATCCTTGATTTAATTCCCCCTACCCTGTGTTAATCTGATTAGGGAAAGAATGCAGAAGCCCACTGCCTTTCCCCACCCCCCTCCCTTGATAACGATGTCTGCTTCCCATTTATCAAAGGGCTTTGGCTCCATGAGGAGTGATGCAGAGGTAGGAGAAAAAAAAAAAAAACTGGGAAACTGTGCACAGAAGTCCACGTGCTTCATTTCTCTCAATCTCTCTCTTAATATCTTTGTCCCTGAATCTTAACTCCCAGGGCAGCAGGAGGTCTGGGATAACAGGGTGGAGAGAAATGCAAAATATAAGAAAGAGCCCACTAGGGCGAGAGGGAGCAAGAGGGCTCAGTCGAGTCGATTTCCCTCCCCCTGAATTTACGCGGAGGAAATGGGTCAAAGCGTGGGGGCGTCCAACCACTGAAGTTGCCAGGCAGGAAGCATGTAATGATGGGCCACCCAGTTTGAAGGAAACAAGGGTTGCCATAGCTTCCCTCTTCTGCAAGTTTGCATTTTTCCAGAGTTGGCTGACTTAAGACCCTTCAAAGACTGTGCCCTCTTAAGTTAGATGTGTTTCTAGGATTGCTTCCTCATTCATTCATTCAGCAATATTTATTGAAGACTCACTAAGAGCCCTGCTCTCTACCAGTTACTGAGGATACTTCTGTAAACAAGAGAGAGCCACTCCTGCCTTCAGGGATCCTATAGGCAATCGGGAAAGGCTGATATAAATGTGAAATGTCCTAAAGTCTGATGAAGTCCACAGCAAGGAAAGTGTGGGCAACGGCAGGCGCGTATTTATCTAAACATACACGTATGCACTGGCATAAGGTATTTCAAACCCATGACTTGCCTTGAAATCATGGTAATATGCATTTTTAACTCTGCCCGTGGGAGCCAGGACCAAGACAATATCAGAGAGTTTGGTCTGTTGAGATAGTATCCGACTGTGGTCTCTTGTTCATTGCACAATAATGCATTAAGCACCCACTCTAATGGACTTTCTTTTTCAATAAAACCTGTTTTCAGAGAATTCACAGAGAATGACCATTTTGCATTTATAGCCAAACCCCCTGTGAACCAGAGGAGTATAAACAGGGATACACAGTTCAGGCCCTTGAGGAACGGGTCCAGCAGAATTCCTCTGGTTTGAGGAACTGCTCAAATTTGTGTGTCAAGCTCAGTTCTGAAAGCACAATTAGACATAAGAGCTTTACGCTAGCCCCGTGAGGCTGGGAGGACAGAGGTTATCATCCCGATGCTTTCTCTGGAGCAGCACAGGCCAGATCAACTTACAGAATCGTTTTTTCTTTTGGATCACTGTTCAGATTCACTCAAATAAGCTAATACTCCCAATTCCTCCACAGAGAAGTCAATTTTACTCTTTGGTCGTGCAAAGAGAAGAGGAAGAGACACAGACAGGGGAGTTGCAGAAAAGAGAATTTTATATCGCTTTCCAAGATAGGAGTCCCCAAGCCTCTTTGAAAACAACACTGATTATGACATATACCCTTTTAACAAATGCAGCCCCCAATGATCCCAGCCTCCTGCTATTCCTACCCTCGTACAGTTCTCCCCCACTTTGGTCTGTGATTTCTGAGAACAGGTTATTAAAGACTTTAACGCTGTCTTGGACACGCTTTTTCCTTTTTCACTCGGATCTCTCTTTGGGGAAACCCCCTGCTAAGTAGCGAGCCGATCTCTGGGGAGGCTCACGTGGTGAGGAACTGAGGCCGCCCACTTCCAGCCTGTTAAACCTTTGGGCGACTGCAGCCCTGGCTGGCAATAGCTTAACTGCAACCCCTCATGAGAGACCCTGAGTCAGAAGCATCCAGCTAAGCTGCTATCAGGTTCCTGATCCCCAGAAACTGTGAGATAATAAAGGCTTATTGTTTCATGCTGCTACAGTTTGGGGGTAATTTGTGATAACTGCAATAGATAACCCATACACAACTCCTATTTTTTTCTATAGCCAAGAGTAGCCAACACCTCCACAGTTCAGAGGAGACAACACCTCTCTCACTTTCTATCTCGAAATATAGTAACAGGGCTTCCCTGGTGGCGCAGCGGTTGAGAGTCCGCCTGCCGATTCTGGGGACGCGGGTTCGTGCCCCGGTCCGGGAAGATCCCACATGCCGCGGAGCGGCTGGGCCCGTGAGCCA